>CAUYSK010094235.1:0-16392 GCA_963575035.1 Avahi laniger | reverse complement strand
GGGAGGCTGAGACAGTAGGATTGCCTGAGCCCAGGAGTTTGAGGTTGCTGTGAGCTAGGCTGACGCCACGGCACTCGCCCCAGGCAAGAGAGTGAGACTCTGTCTCAAAAAAAAAAAAAAGACATTAACCACACAGAATGTTAGAGCTAGGTCTACTGAGAACACTGAGACCCAGAGACAGGAAGCTACTTGCCTAAGTTCACAGAGCAAGGCAGTGGGAGACCAAGAACTGGACTACAACCTCCCAAATCTCAGTTCTGTTCTTTCCACTGCATCACACTGCCCCCCTCACCACGGGACAATGTGAACCTGGAAACACACCACTATCAGCTTGTCACAAGTTAGTTGAACTGAGTTCAGGGAAAAAAAGTCTCGTCGGGAGTTCCAGTCCCTCCCCCAATTATCAGTTATTTTTCAGGCAAGAAGTGAGCAAGGTGTATGCAGGACTCAAAGAGGAGGAAGAAAGAGATCAGCTCTATTTATCCCAGATGCTGGGAAAAACAAGAGCATGCTGACCAAACATCATTAAAATAAGTCTTAAGATATTCAGTGGCTCTCTAGCAATAAGAAACATCAAATTTCAAATAATTTACCTGGTTCCAATTTTATTACTTTAATTGCTGCTAATTCACCAGTGTTAACATTCCGTGCCTAAAGAAAGAAGAAAAAAAAGATTATTGTGAAGAAAGTTTTCACAAAAAGCTGTATAAAATTACATTTTAGCTTACTATTTTCAATTTTGCAAAAATGTTTTTAAAACAAGAAATGTAAAAGTGACTTACATTTACAAAACAATAGTATATTCTTCATAATAAATTTCGACATTAATTCAAGTGTAAATTTAATATTGGCAATAAAAAAACCCAGCTAATTTACATACAAACCTTAATATGTATGTGCCAGGCACTATTTTGAGTGTTTTTAATTAACTCGTTTAATCCTCACAGCAATCTTACAAGGTCTTATGAGGTACAGGTACTGATATTATTCCCATGTTGCAAATGAGGACACTGAAGCACAGAGAAGTTAAAGAAATTACCAAGATCATATAACCAGTTAAGAGACAGTGCTCGGATTCAAACCCAGACAGTCTGACTACAGAGACTGAGTCCTGAAGCATTACACTGTATTGCTATTCATTCAAAGGCTAGGTGAACAGATTAACTAGCCTTAAATTTTTTCATATGAAAGTTTGAGAACACGAAAGGCTAATGCAATTATGTATTTAATTATGAAAACAGCTCCTTTGCATCCTTTTAAACACACTTGATGGTACAGTCAAGTAAATGTAGTTCAATACAAAACAAATATATTTTTGTAAGCCACATATTAAAAATAAAAATCACTTTTTAAAATAAATTCATAATATTACATTGCCGGTATTTACAACTGTGTAATCATGTATAAATAAGCAGAAACTGTTCAATTTGTATAAAAATGGCAGTAACCCTTTATCAATTTAAAAGGCTGTATAATTGGATCCGAACTTTCAAAATGATTATTTTAAATTGTTAACTGAAACTTAAATTAATTTTTGTATCAACCAATGAAGAATATATGCAATTTTCTAATCACAGAAAAATCCATTCATGTGACCAGGATTATTCCTTGTCGCAACACTCCCTTATTAATAGATTGGTGAAGATCAGTGAATCACATGGCAAAAGGTGATAACACCATTCACAGTGGAATCCTTCTAAGAATATTACGCCATTAAAAATATCAGCAAAGGATCTAAGAAGGAAGATATGAGTGAGACACAGCCATTGTTGAAAATACAAATTTAACCATTTAATTCAAAGAAGAACAAAGGTATGAAAAGATCTCCTCATATGAATTAAGAAAAAAATTTAAAAATTTTACAGGGAAAATTCATTTAAAAATTGGTCCTTCCAAAAAATTCCTCACAACCAATAAACACTTCTGATGCCCACTTATAAGAGGTGGCACAAAACAGATCTGAACACTTATTTCAAATTAAACTTAATTTTCATTAAATAAAACAGATGTTTCAAAACAGATGGTGCTGGATAAATACTTATTCCTTTTCCTAGGTTGAAAAGATAAATAAAAAATTCCTCATAACCAATAAACACTTCTGATGTCCACTTATAAGAGGTGGCACAGAACAGATCTGAACACTTATTTCAAATTAAACTTTTCATTAAATAAAATAGATGTTTCAAAACAGGATGGTGCTGGATAAATACTTATTCCTTTTCCTAGGATGAAAAGATATATACATGATGAAACAGAAATAAAACCAGAATACCATTCCTGGGAGCATTCTGTAAAGGGGGGCAGGGAATACCTGAAAAATATTCAAGTATATCACATCAACTTTAGTCATAACGTTTCTTAAACACTATCATACTACTTGCTTCTTCTCACACTTTGATATCTTTTCTCTGTTAGGCTTTTCCCTTTATACTCTGTCCTTCAAGCCTCATCTTTTTTAGCATCTCCTCCAAATAAGATGCTACTTTCTTCAATTTTCAACATTTTAAAATCATGCCATAGCTTTTTTTTTGTTTGTTTATTGAAAAGACATGCAGAATATGGGTGATTCTATTATGGAACAGCAGAGAAATGTGAACTCAGAAAGCTAAATGATTATTTATAGCTGAAATGTCGTTCCCAGTGACCACAGGAGGGCACACTCTCAACTGACAATACAAGTTACACAAAGTGTCTGTCCAAAATGGTTGCTGAACACAACATACTCTTCTAAAAATAGATTCATTAATAGTTAACACATCAACATATATTTAATAGAAAAATCACGACAGTAACTACTGATGAGTAGTTTACCAAAGTCAATATTTATCACGAGGTTTGACTTATGAATACAATATTTCAAAAGGTAAATTAGTCTAGATTTTCCTAAAAGATAATAGTTTTTACATTACAGTTCTTTAGGGTCAATAAAAAACCAGACAGCTAAAATGATTACTGCTCTTTGTGCCTGCTATGCTGTCTGAAATATTTTCCAGTATGTAGCTTATTTGGCAGTATTAAGATATTTCACAAAAAGGCGAAAAGATAACAAAAAGCCCTCAGGAAACTTCAATTTCTGAGCCTTTCCTCATCAGAATCCATGTTTATTAAAGCATTCTGATTCATTAAAAATCCTGGTCTTCTGGCTAAAATAAACCATATTTTGCTGTCTCTACATTGACAATGGTCAAGGTTATATACAAACGTAAATTTAAAAATCAATATTATCTCTAACATTCTGCAACTGCTATTCTTTTTTTAATCACCTTGAGCAGTTTATTTTTTAACAATGAGAGCAAGGTAGAAATTATAAAATATTACCATGTATACAGTTAAAAATTTTGAATTCAGAATTAGTAATCTAAAATTTTCACACTTGTTAAAGGGCAGAAAACGAAGGATAAATACTCTAAGCATCTAGACGTAATCTTCTGCCATCTCATTGACCTACTATTCTTCACAATATCCCAAAGTTATGTTCCCATAGCATCATTCTAGAGTTTAAAATTCTTCAGGAGTATACACTATAGCTTTAAAGACCAAAAAATCCAAATTCCTTGTCAGAGTACTTAAATTTTTCACTAAATATAGCCTTTTTTATAACAGTTTTATTAGGATAGAATTCACATAACATAAAGTTCACCATTTTACTGTGTGCAATTCAGTGGTTCTTAGTACATTTGCAATTATATGACCATCACTACTATCTAATTTTAGAACATTTTTATCACCTCAAAAAGAAATCCCAGACCCATTAGCAGTCACTCTCTATTCCTACTCTTCTCAGTCCTTGGCAACTTACTATTAATAATTTACTTTCCATCTCTATGGATTTGACTATTGTGGACATCTCATGTAAATGGGATCAAACAATAAGTGGTCCTTTGTGACTGGATTCTTTCACTTAGCATAATGTTTTCTGATTCATCCATGTCAGACATTCATCCATATGTTATTGCCAAATAGCATTCCATTGTATGGAAATAACCATATTTTGTTGACCCGTTCATTAGTCAAAGGATATTTGGGTTGTTTCCACTTTTTGGCTATTGTGAATAATGCTGCTGAAAACATAAGTGTAGAGATTTTTGTGTGGACCTATGTTTTCAATTTCTTAGACATATATACCTAAGAGTATGGAACTGCTGGGTCACACAGTAGCTCTACATTGAACTTTTGAAGAACTGTCAAAACTGTTTTTTAAAGTAGCTGCACCATTTCACATCATCACCAGCAATGTATGAGGGCTGCAATTTCTCCAAATCCTTGCCAGTATCTGTTACTGTCTTTTTTATTTTAGCCATCCTTGTGGCTATGAAGTGGTATCTCATTGTGGTTTGATTTGCATTTCACTAATGACTAATGATGTTGAGCAACTTTTCACACACTTATCAGCCATTTGAATATCTTCTTTAGAGAAATATCTATTCAATTCTTTGCCCATTTTTACTTGTTTTTTCATTGTTAAATTTTAAGAGTTCTTTACATATATTCTAGATATAAATCCCTTATCAGTTACATGACCTGCAAATATTTTCTCCCATTCTGTGGGTTGTCTTTTCATTTTCTTATGGTATCCTTTGAAGCACAGCAGTTAATTTTGATGAAGTCCAACTCATCAGTTTTTTGTTGCTTGTGCTTTTAGTGTTATAGCTAAGAAATCATTGCCTAAACCAAGATCCCAAAAGATTTTTTCCTAGGAGTTTTATAGTTTTAGCTCTTATGTTTAGGTCTATAATCCACTTTCAGTGAATTTTTATATGATGTCAGGTAGGGCTCCAATTCCATTCTTTTGCATGTAGATGTGAAATTGTGAAATACAGCAATTTACCTATAAAACCCTTTACTATCTGCCCCCCCATTTATCTTTCTAGTCACTCCCTAACTTGTACTTTACGCTCTAGCCAAACTAAACAACTTGCCATTCCCCAATGCTAAACACACCTTTGCCCCAACTCCCTCCTCTGCCTAACAGACATCCTTTGAAGCTCAGCTTAGGCTCTCATGAGTTCTCATAAGCCTTTTGCTAACCCTAGTCCCACAACTTATTCTGGTTTAGGCATCCCACATAACTCTCAGAGATTCTGGGTAACCTTTCTGAAATGGCAGTAGGCCTGGTGAGGAAAACCCTGCAGGTCTGGAACTGATCTGTTTAGAGGGGCTCTTAGAAAATACAAAGTTTCAAAGCTGTTCCAGAATTAGGGGCCATTCAGATTAGAACTAGATTTGGAAAGAATTTTTCTGAGATGATTTTATGCCAATTGCTGAGTAATCTCCAACTATCAGAAAAGTAATTCCTTGAGCGTGGACTGGAGTTAAACAACATAATCAAGAAACAATCATTAAGAGCCAAAACATGTGCTAGGTACTATATAAAGGGAGTTAGAGATAGTCATTATCAGTAAAAAAAAAAAACTGACCATCTACTATGTACTGAACACCGGGGTATTCAAACCTTACTAAGTGGAAGGGCATATTCAACGAGAATACGAAGAAAGGCTCTGAAATGAGAGTTAAGAAATGCAAATTTTAGTCCTGGCTATGCCAATAACAAGTAATGAGATCTGAGCAAGTAATTTTCCTTGTGTCCTCTTCCTGACCCCTCTGCCCACAATTTAAAAACAAGAAGGTAAAAACCGACTATTTCTGAAGTTCCTTCTAATTCTGAAAGCCAATGTTTACATGAATAATTTCAGGCTAAATTAACAGATTCCACATAGTGAACCAGCTGCCTGGTTATATAAAAATCACATAAGGAGTTTAAATACAAAACAAAACAACAAAATACTGGCACTAATTTTGAATTCTAAATCAGTAGATTAAGAATGGGATCCAGGAATCTCTATTTAAAGCTACTGAGGTGCTGCTGATACACAGTCAGGCATCACAGTCTAAACAGTGTGCCACTTGAGTTTTATAAAATACAACTACCAACTTTTAAGTCTGAAAGGGTGTGCAAGGGGTGGCTTCAGTGAAGGTGATACCATTTACGCAGAGGTTTGAAAGATGGCCTGGATTACAGCAAACACATTAATAGAAAAGGGATGGGGAGATGGGGATAGAAAAGCATGAGCAAAGGCTTGGGGACAGAAAACACGGATTATTTTGAGTGTACTGGGCCAGCCAAACCTCACAGTGCCGCCCATACAAATATCCCCTTTCAGAGCGAAATGGATAACCCACACTCACTGCTGAAGGAATAGTTTTATTTGCTTTTCCAGTCAACTGAACCAGATATGTATCCACCACAAGGGCAATCATAGGAAGACTGACAGGGTGACATACATCCCTCGTTTGTCTAGGACACGCCTGGGTTATGCCTATTGTTCTAGTAGAATTACTAATAGTGCCTTTTTCACTCTCAATTAAAATTTTATTAAATTTGGATAAATTATAAGGTTACTCTACTAATAAACCCTGAGCTGACATGAAAAAAGGGAATAGGCCAATCAAATTCTCTAAAATAAAGGTCGACAAGCATGTCTATTTTTATAAATAAAGTTTTGCTGGTACACAGCCATGCTCGTTTGTCAACGGCTGCTTTCACAACACCATGGCAGAGTTGAGTAGCTGAGATGGAGACCATATGGTCCACAAAGCCTGAAGTATTACTATCCGGCACTATATCGAAAAAGTTTGTTGATCCCTGCTCTAAAACAGCACTGTCCAATAGAACTTCTTGCATTGACGGAAATGTTCTGTATCTGCACTGTCCAGTACATTAGCCCCATACTGCATGTACCTATTGATGAATTAAAATGTGGCCAGTGCAACTGAAGAACTGAATTTTGTTTAATTGTATATGTATATGCAATAAAATATTTAAAATTTAGAGTTTTAAATTTTTTAAAACTACCACACAATAAAATGGATTTTTTAATATAGTTCTAGTAGTTTTAACACATGTATAGATTTATGTAACTACCACCACCATCAGGAAACAGAAAAGTTTAATCACTGCAAAAACTCCAGTGGGAGTAATACCCTTCCTGAGCGCTGGAAATCAATGATTTGTTCTCTGCCACTACAGTTTTTCTTTTTGAGAATGTCATATAAATTAAATCATTTATTATGTAACCACTTGAGATTCTTCTTTTACCAAGTTGTTATATGTATCATTAGTGTATTCCTTTTCATTGCTGAACAGCATTCCACTGTATGAATTTACCACAGTTTATCCATTTACCAGTTCAAGGACATCTGAGTTGTTTTCAGTTTTTGGCAAATACGAACAGATGTGCTATAAACACTTGTGTACAAGTTAGATAAACATGCAGGAGTAGGATTAGATCATATTATAGGATAGGTGTATGTTTAACTCTATAAGAAACTACAGTTACTCTTTCTAGAGTGACTGTACCATTGTTCATTCCCAGTAGCAACATATGAGGGGGTTCCAGTTGCCCCACATCTTTTCCAGCAGTTGATATTGTATTTTTTATGTTAGCCATTCTAATTGGTGTATAATGGTATCTTACGGTGGTTTTAGTTTGCGTTTCTCTCGTGGCTAACGATGTGCAATATCTATTTATGTACTTATCTGCCATCCTACGATGAAGTGTTTTCCAGTCTTTTGTCCATGTTTTAATTGGGATATTTATTTTCTTACTGATGAGTTTTGAGAGTTCTTTATATTAATACATACTAGATGCAAGACCTTTGTCAGATATGATTTGCAAATATTTTATCACAGTCTATAGCTCGTCTTTCATTCTCTTAATAGTGTCTTTTGCAGAATTTATGGACTGAATTGTGTCCCCTGCCACAATTCATATGTTGAAGTCCTAAATTCCAGTACCTTAGAATGTACTGGAGAAAGGACATTTGAAGAGATAATTAAAGTTAGATTGGTCATATGAGTGGGCCCTAATCCAATAGGAATGATGTCCTTCTAAGACAAGGAAGGGACAACAGAGATGCACACACACATAGTGTGCATCTAGTGTCCCATGTGAAGACACACCAAGGCAGCAGCCATCTGTAAGCCAAGAAGAGAGTTTCAGAAGAAACCAACTCTGCTGGCACCTTAACCTTGGACTTCCAGCCTCCAGAACTATCAGAAAATGAGTATCTATTATTAAAGCCACCCAGTCCGTGGTATTTTGTTATGGCAGCCCTAGCAAACTAATACATAGAACAAAAGTTTTAACTTTGATGAAGTCCAATTTACCAGCTGTTTTCTTTTATGGATTGTACTTTCGGTGTCACGTCTAAGACCTTTTGGCTTACTTCTGGGTCACAAAGATGTTCTCCTGTGTTTTCTTCTAAAAGCTTTATAGTTTTACATTTAGATTGATGATAAATTTGAGTTAATTTTTTCTTAAGGTACAAAGTTTAGGTTGAGATTATTTTTTTTTCAAGTACATATGTCTAATTATTCCAATACTACTTTTGAAAAAATAATCCTCCCTCCATTGAACTGCCTTTCACCTTTGTCAAAAAATCAATTGGCTATATTAGCATGGGTCTATTTCTGGACTCTATAACCATCTCTATATTGATCTACTGATCTTGTGTTTATCCCTTACCAATACTGCACAGTCTTGATTATTGTTGGTTTATAGTAAATCTTCAAAAATCAAGTATTGTGAGTCCTCCAACTTTTTCTTTTTCAAAATTGCTTTGGCTATTCTTGGTCCTTTGTCTTTCTATATAAATTTTAGAATCAGCTTGTCTATGTTTTTTTTAAAAAACATACTGTTGGGATTTTTATTGGAAGTACATTAAGAATATGGATCAACTGGGGGAGAACTGACATCTTTACTATGTAGAATCTTCCAATCCATGAACACTACTGGAAGATCTGCTTATTTAGATTTTCCTTGATATCTTTCATCACTGTTTTGTAGTTATTAGCATAGAGATCCTATACATGATTTTAATTTTGATTTTTAAAGTCACATGTGGCTAGTGACAATTGTATTAGACAGCACAGCTCTAAAAGTTTGAAACTGGAAATACTGAGCAATAGCACCACCATGCAATGTAACTTGCTGTGAGACAATACTATAAAATTGTGCCAGTGTCACAGCAAACGGGACTTTTGGCAAAGTGAAGTTTTGAAGAAATAGAAAAGACGCAATGAAGAGACAATCTTAAAAAGTGAAGAACAGAACCAATACACAGGAAAAAGTAAGAGAGATCATGAGAAGAGAACAGATCTCCAAGCCACCTTGAATTCCTGACAACTGTCCAGTTCTATATCACATGTATTTTTACAATAGCCTCTCTTTTCTTGAATTAACTTGAATGGCTCTTTGTTTCTTGAAACCAGATAATTAAAGATCTAAATTTCTAGGACTACATGATAGTAATTTGAAAAAAGAAAATAAATTGAGACCATCATATTAACATTTAAAAAAAATATACTTATCAGATAATGATCAGATATAGACAAAGAAAATAACTTGTGAATAATAAAAGAGTATAGGCGGTCCCAACATACCAGTAAGTTGTATTTCAAACTTTAATTCTGAATTTTGGAGTTCAAAATGGACTTGTTCCTCATAAATGACACTTTTAAATGGTAAAGTGGCAGACCACAAATGTCAATGTAACTAATAATAAGGATAAACTTAACAGTGGCATTGAGTTTGGGAAAAGATAAGACACCAGGTAACCAAATTCCAACTTCTCACTACAGAAGCAGCAGGAGCAGCATCTCTAGCCCAATGGTGCTCACACTCCAGTGGGCATAAAAATCTCCCAAGGTTTTGCTTTTGGAAATACGTTAGACTAGATATGAAATACCATTACAAATACCTAAAAATGGAAGGCAAGATACAACAAACACTCTTTTTAAATGCAGTGCTGAACTCCCAAGAAATCCACAGGTGGCAAAAACGAAAAGAACACAGTAATTAGCTCACAAAAAACCCCAAAAAACAAAAAAACCCAACTCTGTTGAATGTATTTATTGAATAAAATCAGAGTTGTAAGCAAGAGCTAATGCCATGACCTGAGCTTAAACTTGGAGTATAGAACTCCAAGTCTTTTTTTTTTAATTTGTAAATTAATTTTTTTTATTTCAGCATATTTTGGGGGTACAGATGTTTAGGTTATGTATGTTGCCCTTGCTCCCCCCTCTCCCCCCAAGTCCGAGTTTCAACTGTGTCCATTCCTCGTATGGTGTGCACTGCACTCTTTGTGTATGCATATACCCATGACCTCCTCCCCTCTCCCCCCTCCCCTCTGCCCGACACCCAATAGATGTTGAGACTCCAACTCTTGAGTTTTGATTTTTACTAGATGTGGTGAAAGTCGGAATGGAGGACACCGCACAAAACCACCAATGCCCCTGAAAGGCCACACCCTTCAGTGAATAGGCAGGTGGCGGGAGAGGGCTCCGTCCATTGACAAAAAGAGCAAATAAAAGGCAATTTGTTTGAAACAGGCCTTCACTGGAATGAGGTATTTCCCCTGGAATTCATAATTACAAACCTGTCCTCAGTTGAGTATAGGATTAAAATTTACAGTTATTTCAAGGACTAGGAACCTCAAGCCAAGAAACAAATTTAAGTTGTTTCTGGGTTGGTAATAACACAAAGCACCTGCCAGAAACAAAAGCAAATTCTCTGCAGAGAAACACACCTTCAACCCACACTCCAGGAGATTACTAAATAATAATATTAGGCAAATATGAGCTTAAAACACAATTATCACACACAAAAGGAAACAAACCACTAGAGCAGCAAAAGCTATAGAAAACCAGATAAATTTGTAGAAGTTAAAATCTTGGCATTAACAGATACACAATATAAAATTATAATTAAGTATGCTTTAAAAGTTTACAGAAATAAAAGAAGGTATGAAATACATGGACCAGAAACAAGAGGCTAACAAAAATGACTTGGCAGACAGGAAAAAAAAAAAAAAGAACAAAATAGAATTTCTGGTAATAAAAAAATGCAATACTTGAAATTAAAAAGCTAACTGAAGCAGAACTAAATGACAGGTCTGAAGCAGCAAAGACAAAGAAATAGAAAATATGAGAAATTAAGAGACATGAAGAATAGGATAAGAAGATCTAACATATATATAATTAAAGTCTCAGAAGGAAAGAATAGAAAACCAATATTCCAAGACACAGTGGCTGAAATTTTTCCAGAATGCATAGAAGACATAAAACCTCAGATTCAGGAGACACAGTCCCAAGGAGAATAAATAAAAAAGAAATCCACATCTAGATGCACCATATGAAACTGCAAAACACTAAAGACAAAGGGGTAATCTTTAAAAGCACTCAAAGAAAAAGTTATGTTATCTACAGAGGAACAATTAGACTTCTCAGAGAAACAATACAAGCCAGAAAGACTATAGAATAACACTGTGCTGAGAAAAATTAAATCAATCTAGAATTGCATTCTAAGGTAAAACATAATTCAAGAAATAGAGCAAAATAAAGACATTTTCTAACAAAAACAGAATTCACCACCAAAAGACGTGCAAAGATACATTCTTCTAAAAGGTATATTTCAGGTTAAAAAAATTCTCAGAAGCAAAGTTTAAAATGCAAGAAGGAATATCAATCAAATAAACTGGCAATCTTGGGTAGAGATAAACAAGATGACTACAGAAAGCAATAATGATGATGATATCTATTTACACAATTTTTAAAAAGCTAGAATTCAAAAACAGAACAAAATGCCATAGAAATGGAAATGTGGAACTGAAGTTAAATCACTCTAAATGCTTCGTACTGTTTGGAAAGTAAGCAGAGTTAGTGAGTAATTTGGCTAATATAGTAATATTAAATTATTAAGAGCAACTTCCAGAATGAAAGTAGTATATAGCAGTGATTCCTTTTTTTTTTTTGACACAGAGTCTCGCTTTGTTGCTCGGGCTAGAGTGAGTGCCGTGGCGTCAGCCTAGCTCACAGCAACCTCAGACTCCTGGGCTCAAGCGATCCTTATGTTCAGCCTCCCGAGTAGCTGGGACTACAGGCATGCGTCACCATGCCCAGCTAATTTTTTTATATATTTTTTTAGTTGTCCAGTTAATTTCTATTTTTTTTTAGTAAAGACAGGGTCTCGCTCTTGCTCACGCTGGTCTTGAACTCCTGAGCTCAAATGATCCACCTGCCTCGGCCTCCCAGAGTGCTAGGATTACAGGCAAGAGCCACCGCACCCGGCCAGCAGTGATTCTTCATTGAGGAGGATACTATGCCATAAGGTGGAAAGGAGGTGTTTAGAATGTGGAAGGAATTTGGACAATGGCATTTGGTAGGTAGCAGCCAAGGATTCTGAAAGTCCTATTGTGCCTGCAAAGCACAATAACAGTCCTGGCCAAAATGTCAATGGCACCTATGCTGAGAAATACTGTATAACTGTACCAAAAAATGGAATTTAACAACTCAATATGGAAATTAAACTCAATAAAAATCACTTATAGATTTGCTTTAAATTACAGATTCTTGACCTCCATACCCACACATACAGATTCTGAATCAGTAGATCGGGGGTGAGCCCCAGGAACCTATGGTTCCAATACCACCCAGGTGACTCTGATTCAATCAACAGTCTGCCAATCACACCTTGAAAAACACCATAGCCCAGCAGAAGTGAAATGGTAGACGAATGAGGTTTAAGTGACTCCCATTACAGGAGGGGGGCTCTGGAGGAAGAGATGTGTGGGGCTGAGAAGAAATCTAGCAGCAGAGAGTAGGTGGTGGCAGAAGTTCGCATGCACATATCATTAAGTGTTCCCAAGTCAGAAATTGCAGATTAGAAGGGAAAGCATTTTTCTAAGATTAATAATAAGTAGAGCAGTACTTTCTCATTACATAAAAATACTTTTTCTTTTAAATACTGAAAATGAAAATACAATAGAATAGTTCAGAGCTCCATCAATAAAATAATTCAATCCACAACCTACAAATTAATCACCTATAAACAGATGGTGGGAAGGGTCTGTCTTCAGAAATCCTGCCCCTACTCTGACCTACATCCCAGGAGTAATGATCTTTATTCACCAATTCCTGGCATCTGGGATGTGACTGCCCCGGAGCAGCAGAAAAGTATTCTGAAAGATGTGAAATATATTCAGGAAAAAAGAGAGACTTCCTTGGTTAAATATTAAAAATAATACTATATTCTCTTGTCTTTTGATGTGCCCAACAGCACATTAAAAGATTTGGAAGGTTCTACAGTAAAGAAAACTGTTCCTTTTTTTTTTTTGTTAGACTCTGCCATCATTATTTGTCTAAAGAATCCCCAATACTTCCCCAATTTATTAGAAAATAGAGGATTTAGAAAAATATATTCACTTAATTAAACATTGTCCATTCCCTGCTGTATCCTTGGCACCATGAACAGTGCCTGGAACACGACAGGCACTCAAAAAATGTTTGCTGAATGAGTAATTAAAATCAGTTGTGTGCTGGTAAATGTTTAAAAACCAGCATGGGGGAATGCAGGCAGAGCCAGCTTTGATTATAGGGTTTTGGTAGTGTGAACACCACCATCACGGGAGACTACCAACCTGGCATTTCTGAACATGAAATTAGGAAGAAATATTCATAATCTCACTAGTACAAAAAGGCTCCAGGACATCACTGATTAAATGCTAAAATGGAAGTTATTTAATGCAAATGCAGAATAATACCTCACTAACAGTGTTCCAGGTTTATAAAAAACCTATTTTTTATAAATTACCCAGTCTCAGGCATTCCACTGTAGCAGCACAAAATGGAGTAAGACAGGTGCCCATAACGCAAAGGTTAAGAACCACTTCTGTAAATAAATCTGGACTGTTCTGTCTGTTTAACTTGAAGTGTTTTGATTTTCTCTCTTTGTCATCAGGTTGTCAGCGGTTACTTCTTATTGTCCAGCGTGATGTGTAGAGCCCTCCCCCCCTTTCTAATTTGCTCTAGGATGGAGAAACTGGTAAGTGAACTTGTTAGAAAATGCGTTTTAATTAAATCACTGAGGGCTTCACCTATAGATATAATGAATAAAAAATAGACTGTAAAAACTGGTGGCAAATATGTAAAATAAACTGAAAGTTTATTTACGCAGATAATTGGTAGTCCGAATAAAGTAAATTATAAAAACACACAAAATATTCTATCCAATAAAACCTGTGTCTCCTTAGAAGCCTTTTAATTAAGATAATTTCTGTCTTACAAAAGAATATACCTTTCAAATGTATCAGTCATGAAATTTAGCACCTATCCATTTCAGAATCCATTTTTGCCCATAGCAATCAGAATCTATCTTACATAGCAGAAAAAGCTATATAACTGCAAACTTCATTTTTTAAATTTAAAATCACTTATGTTTAAATCTAGGGTGAATGAAAAAATTACTAAAATTATGTGCCTACATTTGAGGGCTAGATATATAGTGTCCCTTAGTATACTCCGGGGCTTGGTTCCAGGAGCCCCACATACACAAAAATCTGTGCTTACTCAAGTCCCATGGTAGCCCGCATATAAGAAAAGTCAGCCCCTCCAGGTGGGTTTCACATCCTGAGCTTGCTTGAAAAAAACTCACTTAAGTGGATCCATGCAGTTCAAACCCATGTTGTTTAAGGGTCAACTGTGTATCTTTCATTAAACTCAGTGAAATGAGAAGGACAAACACATGTTTTTCCACCACACTAAATTTCAAAATAAGTCAAATATATTTATAGGACAGACTAACTTAGCTTCCTCAAATCTTTGAATGTTACTCTTACAAAGCATTCCTAGCAATATTAGAAACTTTTTTTTCTGTCATATTATACAAAAATTTTTCTATCATTACTTTTCCTTTCACTAAAAATTTGCCTAAATATAAGAAAATGACCAATATGAATACCACTTTTTTCACATTTCTCCTCTGTTTCCCAACACCCTTCAACATCTCATTTCCTTCTGTTACTGCTACTTCTAAGGACATATTGCACTAGAGCAGGCCTGAAATGCGGACAGCCTGAACTAAAAGATAACTTAATGGGAATGGAGAGAAATGGTTAAAATTCTACTTTATTCCGGGTTTTCCAGGCCGCAGTTGTCCAGAACAAAAATTAAGAAGAGCTACGTTATATTTGCTTAAGTAATTATTTTCAAGAATAAATAGCTATGTTTTCTGTTGTACTTTTAATCCAGAGGTATCTAGAACAGTCTTCAAAGGGTGGGGCTATAATGGAGCAGGGCCATTCCTCTCCAACAAAGTGGGACCTGAACTCACTCAGGCTGCCAAGTTACAAGACAGCATATTCTCAAATAACTTATAAAAGAGGTTGGCCAGATGGACAGGAAAAAGAAATGTAAACAAAGATTATGGAAAAAAGAAGTGGACCGGTTCAGAGAATAAGATAGGGAGAATGTGGGTATGAGGCCAAAGACAAGACTGAACAGAGACGGGCATGGCGGCAGCTAGTGACCCAGATCTTTGACAATAACTTGAACTGATCTCACCGGTGTTGACGAATATTATTTTCAGGTACCACATTTTGGTGCGATAGCTTGTATTTTCCCATGATAATCTCACACAGATCTTTAGTGCTGAAGCAAGGAAGTTGGACAAAAAGTTTCTATCACCCTGGTCAGTGCTATATCCTCCTCCCAGAGTTTCTTGAGACTGGCCTGGAAAGGGGCCTTCCTGCGGGTCAGAAGGAATTTAAATCCATTAAACTCTCTAATTATTCTCCCAGAAATAGGAATTTCACAACATAACTCTTAATATCTGAAGCAAAAACAGAACAAAAGACTGATTCCACTATGGTATCAATTAGAATCTATCATTTGATTTAGTATTAAGAGCAAATACAGTACCAGTTTAGATACACACTGATGAAATTAAACAACCTTCTAGCATTCTAATATCAGTTCAATTTAAAAAAAAATGGATGCCATTGTTTCCATTCAAGAAGTAATACCAACTCATAAAGTAGCAGTAATATTATAACGTGCAATAAAGCCATCTGCAAGGGGCTCTGTTTGTGTGAAAAATACCGAAAGAACTAAGAGTGGCAACAGAGCTTGCTGTCGACAAAGTACATAAAAAGTGGATTTTACCAAATAACCTGTGTGTGTATGTGCGTGTGAGCGCACACACACACACACACACACACAGTTACCCCATAATGGTTTTAATCAGGCTATATAGCAAATAGCCTTTTCCATCATCTGATGCTTGCTTTTTTGTTTACTTCATCTAAAAAAGAAAATGAAATGCTTCTAAAACTCAACTCTTACAATAGAGAAATTACATAACTTGACCTAATCTAAACTATCAGCTCCCTTTCTTACTACTACGTGTCATCTAATTCACCTTTAACAGCTTACTGCCTTTGCTCTTTTAAGATAAATGTAATTTCCCAAATCCTATTTACCCATTACCATTTACTGTGACATAACAGAACTTCGTTTACTAAAATCTACTGTAGTGCTCTACACTCACTCCAATTTTC
>CAUYSK010094232.1:0-23889 GCA_963575035.1 Avahi laniger | reverse complement strand
AGCTCACAGCAACCTCAAACTCCTGGGCTTAAGCAATCCTTTTGCCTCAGCCTCCCGAGTAGCTGGGACTACAGGCATGTGCCACCATGCCCGGCTAATTTTTTTTTTCTATATATTTTTAGTTGTCCAATTAATTTCTTTCTAATTTTAGTAGAGACGGAGTCTCACTCTTGCTCAGGCTGGTCTCGAACTCCTGAGCTCAAACAATCCGCCCGCCTCGGCCTCCCAGAGAGCTAGGATTACAGGCATGAGCCACCACGCCCGGCCAAAATTTTTAAGATACTCATTGAAATGAAGATAAAAATTACCTTCTCCCCTCTCCCACCTCCTGTTACCCACCAGTTCAACCTTCCAGTCTCTTGCTCCTCTCTAGTAGAGGCTGTCACCAAGAGCCCCTTACACCATGCCTGTATATGTCCGTCCTCTTGGCCAGATTGAGAGAAGGGCCGTCTTTTATCCATCTTTTTGTTTACAGTGCCTAGTACAGTTCCTGGCTCTGAGAAGTTGCTCCTTAACCATTGAATTAATAATTTGTCTTATTTACAAGACAGAAAAAAGCACATTGATTATATTTTTTAAAATCAAGTAAAGAAGGATTTTTTTTTTAGAGGAATACATTAAATGCATGGGACCATTAGCACCTAGTACAGTGTTTAACACTGTCAAGAGAAAAATTGGCAAATGCCAGCCAGAAAAACCTGTGTATAAGCTTATTTTTTAAAGAAAGTGACTGGTGAATCTCTCTCCACCTTGCCTTTCACCTCCCCTTCCACCTCCCATGTAAAAGAGAGGAGCGTGGAACCAAGAGACTATCCTGGTCATAGTTTTAGCTAGCGGACATCAGTGTTGCTCATGTTTACTTTTTTTTCCCTGAACTATTGGAATTCTTATGGACTTGTGTAACTCATAAAACATAAACATATACATGCATATAAATTTTCTAGCTAACATAGCATGAGGCTGTTAGGTTTTGCTTTTCATTTCTTTATTTTATGTCTGGCCCATAGTGCTGATTTTTTGGCCTTTTGAGTCTTTATTATAGAGAAGCTTGCTGTGCTTTTACAACGGATAAGTAAGTGGTTGCCACACAAGAGGGATGGCCTTTCATTGTGAGACTGCTGCCTTTGGTTGCGCCCTAGAGACAGGGAAGTTTCTCCTAGATGCCTCCTGTGCTGCTGCACTGCCCCAGGGCATTGTAATAATGTATAGTTTGGATGGAGAGGCAAAGGACCTAAGAAGGCCGCTATCAAATGTCTTTGGTGCCCTGTAATAGAAAGCCCTGTAATAAAAGATGTATGTGGTGACCTTGGACATGAAGGTACTTGGATTAAGGTACCTTGATCCAAAGGATCATGGAAGGATGTTTGGGAATAGCATCTCAAGGCAAAGTAGCAGCAGACGCGATTGCTCCCCCTTCCACTGTCATGCAGTCTGTGGGAGCATAGAGCTAATTGTCCACAGTGAAAACGTGAGAGTTAAATACAGGAGTGAAGTTTTAGGGTCGTTTAACTGGGGTGGGATGCAGGGATGCAGTTTGCTTTGTACTTAAATCAGAACTGTCGGCTCGTTTTAAGTCTAAAATTTTTTTTGTTTTGGTTATTTTTCTAGTATTTAAAGATACAGGAATATCTTTAAATTAGTGTTGAATTAGTGTTACTGCTAAATTTAATACTTGGTTGATTTTCCCTGAATGTTGGGAACTTTCTGACCTTCCTGTGTTGGAATGAGGAAATAGTGATACCGCTTCTGCTTGGTTTTTCCTTTTGTTAGTAGCATTGTTTTGGATATATTAAAAATATCCACAGATGTCCAGAGATTGGCACAGTTGCCATTATGATTATCATTCAGCTTTTAAGATATTGAGCAGATTTGTTAACAAACAATTTGAAAATGCACAAAAATATCTGATGCATTGTTTAAAATTTTTAAAAAGAAAAACAGCTGGCAAATAATTGACAGATGTGTTTAATCTGTCGAACTTCAAATGCTGCTGTGGTTACTGTGGGTTAAATAGGGAAGGCACATGCGGGAGACCAGGGGTTCTTTAGAAATGGGTGAGGAATGACAGAGAATCATAGGTGACAGTTTAAGGATTGCATGGCAGGAAAGACACTGTGATTAAATTCCCTGATGTTGTCACTGAGCTGTAAGGCTAAAGATAACACTCTCTCCTTCTGCTGAAAACAAGAATCAATACTTACTCCTTGATGGGCTAAATTATTAAAAAGAGCCCTTCTTACAATGTTTCATTATCTGGGATTTGCCTCAGCTGGTGATTTGTCGGAGGCATAGGGAGATTTGTGAGGCATTTTGTATTAAAATTAGTAGGCTGGTGAATCCCTTTGGGTAATTCCCTTCCATTTTACAATGCTCTTGAATAGATTTGTGATTTATTTCTGCCAAAGTGCCTTTGTGTTTTTTGGAATTATTAAACAGAGGGTTGGGCACATACACACATTTTTTTTCTCACCTTGCTTGTCTTTGTTTTCTCTCTTTTGTAGCTGTGGGCACGTAGTTAACAGATTACTTTAGTGTTGGACTTCGCAAACATCAAATGTATTTGGCCTGTTACATTGACCTGATGCATTGATTAACATACATTGAGCTTTATATTCTTCCCTTCTGAGGGAGGTTATACAAGAATTTGGGCTTGCTTTTGTTTTGTAGCTTTTAACCGTGGCAGGGTTGGGTTGTTAGTTAGGTGGCTGGTAGGATTTCAGCAGCCCATCCTGTGAGCCTCAGGGAGGGAAAAAAGAAACTACCATTTGTTATTTGGGTGCTGGTGGTGTAACTCATCCCATTATAATATGAAGGCTTGGGAGTGGAGAGAAGGAAGAGCCTTCAGGGGTAGTCCTTCGCCACTGTCCCCCAGCTGGGAGGAGTTATGTGGGCGCACTGTCATGTGGAATCCTAATTGGACCTGTCAGTTGGAAGGGCACAACTGGAATCAACTGGGTGAAGTTCGAGGCCTTCTGCCCTTCTATGGTCTGCGCGGAGAGAAGATTTTCTACTTCAGTGTTTCAGAATTGGTGTGATATATTCTTCTGGTGGCGACAGTACTGTCATATAGGATTTTTAAATTTAGCCTCAGGAAGAGCACGGTTAGCTGGACAAAGCCAGAAGATGTTGGTCTCTATCAAAACCATGAGGTGAGGCTAAAGAACAGTGTAAAATCGCATTTCTGCTTCCCCTGGAAAACTGATCAGATTTAAAAATCCCTTTTCTAGTGTGGAGGGGAGAGGGTTGAGAGGGAAGGGAGACTAATGAAGAAAACCAGAAAGAGAAGTCTTTGAAATCCAAGTGGTCAACTTTTAGTAACAGAGCACTGGAAGTGGTTTCTGTGTGTGGAGTCCAGCCCTGGTGGGTGCCTGGTTGCCATGACGAGGCTATGGCGTGTGGGAGGATTCTCCTGGGGGAACGGCCTTAGGCTGGGTTCCTGTGTGAGGGTGGGTGGAGAGAGCTGTGCTGCTTTAGAACCATGCATCCCACCCAGCTCCCAGCTGCATGACGTGGCTTATGCTGGAGGGCCAGGAATGCCCATCATGTGCCACCTGTCACCTGCTGGGAGCAGCCCTGTCTTCCCGCAGATAGTTAACTACTTTCTCCTCTGTGCTTGACATCCCAACCTGCTCCTTTGTTCTTTTGTTGTGCTGCTTTTTGCAGTGTTTTCCGAGTTGTTTGTTTCCTGTTTCCCCCAGCAAATTTACAGCTCCTGCATTGCTGTGTGGTCCATTATGGTTGAGTTTGTAAGTAAAGGGCATAGGTTTGTCTGGAAGCACTATAGCAGGCTGGTTTGCTGTACGCTTTATAATCCCAATGAAAAAGGCTTTTAGAACACACACGTGTCCTGTCACAATAATTTGGAGAACACACCTAATATTTTCAGCTTGTTTTATTAAGCTGCCTTGAGTATAGTTGGAATTCTTTGGAACATATATTGTCGTTTTATATTTTGGGGAGAAAGACAGAATGGCTAAGACCTGGACAGCCATTGATCTTATTTCCTTCTTGGATAAAATTCACCTTCCTGCTATTTCTTAAGGAAATAGTTGCAGTCACTGCTGAATACCAGGCAGTTAGTTGAGTAGAGGAATGGATTCTTCTAGAAGATGGACTGGAAAACTGTCAACAGGATTGATCATTTTTTTAAAAAATCCAGTGAAGTGTTTATTTAAAAAAATTACTTGAGACTCCCTTTATAGACTTGATTATTGTCTAGATCAGATGTGGTGTCCTGTATGTGCACTTTAATATATAACACAGCTCTGATCTGATTGAGGAAGCCTGTGCTGCAGACATTATCCCTTCCCTGTGACAGCAACCTTATGACAGGACTTTCTTAGCTATGTTACAGGATAAATTCTTTTCTCTCTAAATGCCATATTCATGGAATTCTAATACTGATTTTTATTCTCACCGTTTTCCAGCCCTGTAGATTTTTTTCTTCCCATTGGCTTATCCTTTGGGTTATCATTTTGGAGACCTGGTTTAACAAGAGACAGCATGAATTGCTTTGAGAATCCAGGTCTGTTTAAAAAATTAGCATTAGTACAAATTAAATGATTAAACACTAGCTATTTTAACTACTAATGAGAGGTGAAACCCAGTTAACTTTGCCTTTTATTGGCTCATGCCATGGGCATATGTCATTTTTTATTAGTGCTTTTGACCTTTAGGATTATCGAAGGTGAAATTTCTCTCAGGTCACTGGGGGAGTGGTACTTGAGCACTGTCAGGGATTCTGTGTCAGCGTTGTTTCCAAAGATAGATCAGACTGTATCATACATCTCTTAAGTTAATTCATTAGAGAAATTTGTTTTCTTACTAAATCTGGGTTTCTCTGTAAGGGAGAGTAAAATATGAGAGCAGTTCACTGGATTTTTATGTCATATTTTGACTTGTGTCTGGCAAACTGGTTGAAGATGTTTTGTATTTTATTTGAGTCAGCTTTTTTCTAGGCAAATCTTATATTATGATCTAAAAATGCATATATACACCCCCCCAAAGTGCTTATGAGACAGAAGGCTCATCCTACCAGTCTCTAGAGGAGAGCCATCTTATTTTGTGTTACTGCTCAGCCAACTGATGAGTAACATTGTTATTTATTAACAGTTGTTTTTGCACCCAGGGACAGAATGCTTTTCCTATTAAACACCAGATAGTAGATGTTTTCAGCTTTATTTTCTCTGTGGCAACTACTCAAGTGGGCCATAGGCAATCTATAAACAAATGAACATAACTGACTGCATGACTGTGTTCCAGTGGAAATTTGTTTACACAAATAGGTGGTGGCTTTGGATATGCCTGGTGGGCCTGTAGTTTGCTGACCCCTGAGCTAGCATAAACTGCTGGGGATTAGTCCTGAAAAAGTCATTCCAAGTCCTTTCTGTCTTCACTATGGCCTCATGCCTACCTAAGGGTTGAGTGTGGTTTGGAGAGTTAGTGGGGAATTGCTCTTTTTCTTTCCTGTATTATTTTGAGCTGATAAATCCTTATTTTATGTCTGTATTTAACCTACAGCTCTCATCACCCCCTCCACCTTTGTTTTTGTATGGTGCCTTAGTAGATAGGTATTCCTTGTAAGAACTCATTCTCACTAATGATCCTTGAGGATTTTTAATAGCATGTTTAGATACCAGGAGCCATTAAATATGCTTTTTTTAGCTTGTTTTTTTCTTTGACAATTAGCTTATATCTGTAGGGAAAATATGAAAGGTTAAATGTGCATAATAAAATACATTAAAGGTTATGTTGTAATTTTTCTTGTTTTTTTTTTAATGTTGTAACAAAATATTCAGGACAACAGAAGAGCTTTTTATTTGCATTTAATGAAATGTGTGCCTTTTCTGTTTAATTTAGTGTTTAATCAGTAAATATTGATACGGGCAAATAATTTAGCATTTTTTTCAGATGAAATAAAATTTTTGATACCCATGTAAGTGAAGAAAATTTGCCAAAGAACAATTAGTCCACAGCTGACATGACCAGTTCAGACAAGCAGCTTTTTGATAATAGGCTTTTGCTCACAGGGGGCCTCCTGGGACGTGAGGGGGATGTTGTGTGCCAGCCTCACTTCCCCACTGAAAAAATGGCTCAGAACTCAGCAGATTAGCAGTGGTTATCAGAAGTCTTATTTATGTTATTAACTATGACATAATTATCCAAACTTTTTAAGACACAAAATTACTTACTGACAGATTATTTGTATCTAGATCTGATCTTAGTGTTCCAGGTTTTATTTGAGATGACAGTTTGAGGGTTGCGTCATAACCTAAACTGATTTGATATCTGTTATATGCTCTTAGTTCAGTTGCTCCATTGCTGACTAAATTCTTGTAAAAATTGTCTGTGATTTCTGCCCCTCTGTCTCCTTTCACAAATGCTTTGTTTCCACTGTAAAATGTAGTAGACTCTCAGTGTAGCCATTAAATCTGATTTTATCTTTACTAGTTGACCGAGGCATTTTTGTTATATCTTTCTACCCAGTGGCATACACACTGTATGTAATTTGTTGTAAGTACACACCTCTGATCATTTATATTTTATGCAGATTGTGATAAGGTGATTTCACTTCTCAGAGGGATAGATTGTTCTTATGGAAAGAGTACCCAGCTGGCTTCTGTTTTCAGTTCTGTACTGTCTAGCTGTATTACTGTAGACAAGCTCTTTAATCTTTTAGGACATTAGTTTCCATAGCTGTCAAATTGAGATAATACTCATCCTGCTTACTTCATAGGGCATTCTCATGTGAGAATAAAAAGTGGTTAATTAAAAAATTTGCAGTGGTATATAAATGTAGGAGTATCAGTTCTTGTTAGGATTGGCTATACAAAATAATACCCCCAATCACAGTGGTTTAAGATAATGTCTGTGTTCTCATATAAAACAAGGTGTTTTCCAGGGTGTGCAACCCAGGGTTGGTAGAAAGACCCAGTCTTCAGGTGTGTCGTCTCCTGCTGTCTGCTTAGTGCCCTCAGCTCATGGATGGATGGCTTCCTTTTCTAGGTCTTATGGCCCCAGATGGCCTCTGTAGCTGCAGCCCCCAGGTCCATGCTCTAGACCAGAGTTACTCGTGTCACTACAGTGAACTGAACTGTTTGTTACCATTCTACCAGGAGATAAGTATGGAAACTGAAAGTAACTGTTTAGAAGGTTTTATAGGTATTTGACATTGCCACGGCATTTTAATTGTGTTTTATGAAAGCATTGCTCTGTACTGGATTGGGGGACACCAGTCCTGTATCCGAGCCTGGCAGCTGAAGGAGGGACACGGGGAAAAGCCAAGACAGACTGGTCCAGAGTTTTTCTGGTAGCCCTACCTAATAGCTTTGGTTTACATAGGCCTCGTTGTCTTCAAGTGAGGTGGAGGAGTTGTTTTTGGGGGTGTTCCAGTAATAGAGGAGCTCTATTATTAGGGAAAATGAGAAGAGTGGAAGTAGGCAACTAGCGGTCTGTGCTATTTGTAGTCGGACATGTCTGCTACCAGTCAGTACCATTCAGTATAGAATCAGTTCCCCATACACAGCCTGGTTCCCGAGTAGTTAATTACCCCAAGGTTACAGCCATTTCTTAGGATCAGGAGAACCATTGCATATCTCAGATGAAAAAACATGCTAAGAACACCAAAAGCAGAGTAGGGTGATGTAAGAGATTGTATGGTTATTATTTGTAGAAAAGAATATTTCAACAGATTTTCTTATATATTTATATTTTAATGACTTAGAACTAAATATATGAATTGAATTAGAGTTGATCCTCTTAAACTAATGTGGAAGTAAGATTCTGGAAAGGTGACTTTAGAAAGGTACTTTTTTTACTGGTTCGGAATTGGCGTGAACCTCTTATGTCTTGTATGTAAACGCATTTAGAGTGGAAGTCGTAAAGGGGGTTTTTAAAGACAGGTTTGTAAGAATGAAGTGGCTTGTGATTTAGTTCAATTTCGCTTGTGTTTTCAAATCTTTATTTCTTTCCTTGTTCCTTTGAGAAGGGAATTACTATAAAATGTCTTCACTATGAATGTAATACTTCACATTGGCATTGCAATATTTTTTCCCTCCATGAAAACCTTTGTTTCCTTCCAATGTGTTAAGCCAAAGTTTATTAAACCCTCACATTATGTGGTGAGGGTTTGGTACTAGGCATCTTTAGGGGAAGGAATTAAAAAAAGATAATAGCTGCATCTTTAAGAGAGGATCCGAGTTCTTGCCCTCAGTATGTACGAGTGTTTGTGGGAGGTGCAGGGCATAAGCAGACATCCCTAAAGTAGCTAGAAAGCCGTGTATTTGCCATCGTAGGTGCGCATCGCACAGGAGACACAGGGCGATGGAACCTGTCCATTGGTAAGGTGGAGGAGGAGAATTCGGAGTGAATTTGCAGTTGTCTTAGCACATGTGGGTTAGTGGTAGGGAGAGGACAGTAGGTTCTAGGTGTAGAAACTAGTATCCCTAACTCATCTTGGTTTAGCAAGGTGTTTGTCCTCTGTAGTTCTCAGCATATGGATAATTTTTGTCACAGTGACTGCATTTGGAGCGTGGGAAGATGGTGGGGACGAGGTTCATTAATTGACTTATATGGGCTGTTTCGCATTGAAAACAGGTGATGGTGCTTGGATTTATCATCTAAAGGCATAAATTGGCATGTTATTTTTTCTTTTACTAGCAAAGATAGTACTGCTGGTCATTTGCCACTCATATCAGTGAATGGTCACAAAAGGTCAATGGCTTCTGGGAGGGGTCAAGACTTTTCTTGCTTTCAGACACTCTCTCTCTTTCTCTCTCTCTCTCTCTCTCAACAGTTCTGTTTGTAGAATATATAACTTTTCCACTGTTTTTAACCCGGAAAAGCCTCTTCACACCACCAAGTTATTTTATTTTTTATTTAAAATTTTTTTTAAAGACAGGGTCTTGTTCTGTCACCCAGGCTGGAGTGCGGTGGCATGATCATAGCTTACTGCAACCTCCAACTCCTGAGCTCAATCGATCCTCCTGTCTCAACCTCCCAAGTGGCTGGGACTACACCATGCCTGGCTAATTTTTTAATTTTTTTGTGGAGATGGGGTCTCGCTATGTTGCCCAGACTAGTCTCAAACTCTGGCTCTCAAGGGATCCTCCTGCTTTAGCCTCCCAGAGTGCTGGGATTACAGGTGTGAACCACTGTGCCTAGCCACTCCCAAGTTATTTATAGAGAAAAACATACCTTATCTGTCAGCACAGGTGGTTTAATTTTTATTTTATTTTTATTGTCACCCTGTGGGGGTTGGGACAAGATGGATGGATCTGGTGGCAATGCCACAGAAATCTCTTGTTGCCCTCTCTTCAGAGTCTCAGTTGGAGAGGTCCACTGGCTTTCTTCTTTATAGTGCACAAACATTTGGAGAACTTATACTCAGTTTTTTTTTTTTTTTTTTTTTGAGACAGAGTCTCACTCTGTTGCCTGGGCTAGAGTGCTGTGACGTCAGCCTAGCTCACAGCAACCTCAAACTCCTGGGCTCAAGTGATCCTTCTGCCTCAGCCTCCCGAGTAGCTGGGACTACAGACATGTGCCACCCACCATGCCCGGCTAATTTTTTATATATATATTTTTAGTTGTCCAGATAATTTCTTTCTATTTTTTAGTAGAGACGGGGTCTCGCTCTTGCTCAGGCTGATCTCGAACTCCTGACCTTGAACGATCCACCCGCCTCGGCCTCCCAGAGTGCTAGGATTACAGGTGTGAGCCACCGCGCCCGGCCTGTACTCAGTTCTTAACATCTGACATTACCCAGTTACTTTTCAGTTGCTCCCACACTGACAGAACAAAACAGTTGGATCAGGATGGTTTGCAAACTAATTGGTTGGCAACTCTTTCTACTCAATAGTTCTTCAATTGTTTCTAGAAAAAGAAACTACTAAAGATTTCTGGGTGAGACCAGGCATGTGGTCTTGGAGGGAAGCAGCAACTGTGAGTCAGCATGGCTGAGGAGGCTACTAGAGTGCGAAGTCAAGTAACCTTACAGTTAAGTGAAGAAAATGCAATTTGAGGACTAGATTTTCTGGAATAACAAATTGACAATGCGTTTACTCAGGTGCCTGCAAGCACTACTTTTGTATTCCCTTAAATGTGAACTAATTAAGATTTAAAAATTTCAGGTTCCACTTCAGAAAGCTAAAAGGCATACTTGGTGTACTTTTCCCAGCATTTTAAATACCAGAATGAGAATACCAAATAGACTAACTCGGCCTTTGAGTGAATATAACCTGTAGGCTGCAAAGTGGTTCACAATTTTTCCTTTATGTTCAGGGTGTCTGTGGCCTTCAGCTAAGTCTGCACAATTTCATAAAATTTGTTTCATTCATTAATTTACCTCCCAAAATAGAATTTAAATCTCTTGAGGGAAAAAATAGTTTTAAACATTTTTGACATTCTCTGTGGTCCTAGTACTATTGAGTGTAGTTATAGACACTCTGATTTGATGGATTTATTCAGTATCTCTGAGTGGCTGGCTCCTCATCCTTCAGATCTCAACTCAAGTGCCACGTATTCCAGGAGACTTTTCTTACCATTTGATTCAGGCTTCACTCCTTTTCCTCCTTAGTCATCTTCTAAGATGTTTTAATGTCTTTATTGTTTTTATGGCAGTGATTATCATCTGAGATTATTTACTTGGTTTATTTGTTTACGTGGTTTTTCTGGCCAAACCTTCAGGTGAATTTGCCCCGAAGCCCTCAGCCTCAAAAGTGGCAGCCGGGGAGTTCCCACAAGGGGCCGACTTCAGCCATCCTGCGATGGTGCTGACTGGGATTCTAATGACAGAAGCACTAAACACCAGGGTGAAAAAGGCATTTATTAGGGGAACTGACATGCAGGGGACTGCACCATCCTCGCCATAGACACTGAGACGAGGTGTTCTACCTCGGTATGTCCGTAAGGAAGGGAGGGGTCAGGTTATAGAGTTTATCTTAGGGTTCAAGGAATTTGGTTCAGGGTTGGAGCTAGTTTCTATAAGTTTTGCCATATGTTTGATCTTTCTTTGTTTCAGACAACAGCCTTTATCAGTGACTGGGAATGTTCAAGGCCCTGGCTTGGGTTCAAGCCTGCGAGGGAAAACCTGCAGCAGGTGAGGTGCCTGTCAAGGCACCCTGTGTTTCTTGGTCAGGACAAAGAAAAAAAGGAGGAACTGGAAGACCCTATTCTTTTTTTGTCTTTCCCCAGTAGAATAAAAGCTTCCCCCCTCCACCCCCCAAAAAAAGACAGCATCTCACTCTGTCACCCAGGCTGGAATACAGTGGTGCGATCATAACTCACTGTAACCTTGAACTCCTGGGCTCAAACTTGCTCCCGTCTCAGCCTCCTGAGTAGCTGGGACTGCAGGTATAATTAAAAAGAAATTTTTTTTTATAGAGATGGGGTCTCACTGTGTTGCCCAGGCTGGTCTAGAAATCCTAGCCTTAAGTGATCCTCTCTCCTCAGCCTCCCAAAGTGCTGGGGTTATAGGCATGAGCCACCGTGCCTGGCCATAAAAGCTCTTTGAGAGCAAGGACTTACCACTCAGATACTCAATAAATAGGGTACTGAATGAATGAAAATGTGAATTAAATACTTGAAATTTAGCAAACTCTAATTATATAGTTTTTATCTGAGTTAGCGTTTTCTTAAGCCATGTTTTGATATGGTGCGTTTTGGAGGATCAGTATACAAGACAGTCAAAGGGGGTTTCACAAGGGAAGCTCTGGATCCCTGTTTCTACTTGAGGCATGATTTAGCAGATGAGCACATGATCAGAACTAATTTGTAAAGATTTTGTTTGGAAAAGATAATTAAAAGGCCATTCTCTACCTTTATGGCATCTGTGTTTGTGATTTCCACTTCTACTGATGTAACTTAGTTGTCATTGATTAAATTTGCTGATGGAATTTGGCCCATGTTATCTTTTTATCCTGGATCATGTATGTTTTGGGTTGCTCAGGGTTTGGCTGCCTGTTGGGTCAGGTAGTCACTACTCATATAGTCTGTTGTAGGTTCTAGGTCAAAGTCACATAAAGCATGGCCACCCAAAGAGACTGGATAGGGCAACTTCCTTTTGGGGTGGGGGAGATGGGAAGGATGGACCTGGAGACTTGTCTTGCCCAGACACCTTTTGTGGAATTTTGATGAATTTAAAAAGAGGCAGACATACTCTGGAAAAGAGAAGCCCCCGCTAGAACATACCAGATTTGTAGATTAGAGTTTTAAGTGAGGGTTTTCAATGATTTACTTTAAATTTCCCCAGTGTGTTAATCGGTCTTTTAAAATGTTTCTATTAAATTCAGACAACATTATTAAATGAACACTATAAGCAAAATAGTCTATTGTGTAGGTGGGAAAAGATATGAATTAGTCTCCCCCTCAAGAATGCCAACTTCGTGAGGGGAGAGATGTTTGCTTATTTTTATTGCTATAGCTGCAGGGCTGTACAGTGCCTAGCACATAATAGGAGCTTAGTAATATTTGTTGAATGTAAGAACGTGAATAAGATGTGGCCTCTACGCACAGAGTGGTTCAAGATGAGCAGGAGTAATGAGACATTCATGTCAGAGTGGGGCTTAGAGAAGTGTGAGAATGGTTTCCAAGTGGGAACTTTTGAGGGTGGGGCTCAAAGGGTTGGAAGGAATTTCATCGTAGAACAGAAAAGCTTTTTAGACAAAGGATAGAGGCAGACTATTTCTGTTGAATATTGGAGGCTAGCTTGGTTTGCAGAAAGAAGTGGTCAGAGATAGAACTGTAGGCTATGCTCTGAAAGCTGAGAAACTAGATTTTATCTGTTGTTCGCTGGGGGACCATGGATGACTTTTCAGCAGATGAATACATGATCAAAACTACAATTTAAGAAAGTTAGATTAGAGACAGAAAGAACTAATTAGGAAGCTACTAAAATAATTCAGATGAACCAAATAAGGGGATACTATCAGTGAGAGTTGGTGGGAAGGGGAGCAACTTGAAGTTATCAGTCAACGTTTATCTGCTTTGCAGCAAAAACATGTATCTTTGCTGCCAATGAATTTGTATTGTAGGATAGGGAACAGTTACGGTTTAGTGGAATAATTCGAGATGTGTATTAGATGCACTGAGGTTGGAAGAATTCTTTGTAGAGTTCCCTTGGAAGGATAGGTGGAAATGATTCTGGTTTTGCAGATTTTGAATAGAGGCCCAGAGAAGTGCGGTAATTTTCCTAAGGTCATATAGTGTATTGATAGGCAGATTTCGAACCCACATCTCCCTAATATTAAAGCCTATGCTTTTTTCCTGCATCATAGTCTATGGAGAACAAATGGGAAAGACACCGAAAACAGGATGTCTGGAATTTTCTGGTTTTCAACCCACTGTTCAGTGTGGGAGAGGGGAAGGGGATGCAGACTCTTTTAAGGCTTTTCAGACTCAGAGACTGGAAAGGTGGTTGTTTCATCAGAAGGTTTATGCCTGTGGCATTTATTATGAATATGAGAAACCAAGTAATGCAAGTTCTCTCATACATTTTGTTTTGCTTGTTTATATTTCAAAATTGTTCTTAAATTTTAGTTGCCTGGGCTGCATTCTTAATCCAAGGATATCATTCTGATCAATCCAGACTGGGAATGTATTGTCTATTATGTGCTAAGCAGCTATTCATTCCTTTTGTAGAGTCCTGTGACAATTCCAGCTGCTTCCTTGTATTGCGTGACTATTTTCTTATATACGTTTTCTAATTTAGCTCTTTTGGTTTGGACGCTATTTTGTCTTTTAACTAGAAACCTCACAATTACGGAATGTTTAAATTTGTGAGTGTTGGTAGAATCTGTCTATTAGCTACCACATATAGGTGCGTCTGTGGCATCTGGTCTCCAGCTGAAATCTGTCTGAGTCATGGGGTTCACCTTTATCCTGACATGACTTGTTCTTTAGGTGTGCTCCCCTTCTCCCAAGTTTCTGTCTGTGGTTGCCAGAGCTTTAGCTGATGCATTTTTCGAAGCAGAATACAGGTGAGGTATGTTATTAGTATTTCTTTTTTTAAAACTTTTTTGTCGTAGAATAAAGCACAGATACTAACACCCACACAAAACATATGTATAGCTTAATGAATTACAATGTGTAACTACTCCTAGGTCAGGAAATAGAACTTTGCCAGCCATCTTCAAGCTCCTTTGCAGTCGCCTCTTTCCTTACAAAATTAATCGCTACCTTGACTTTTATAGTAATCATTTCTTTATGTTGCATTATAGTTTTGTCACTCAGGTGTGGATCTCTGGACACTATAGTTTGGCCTATGATACGTTGTCTAAATCTATTATAAGATAATATGTAGATTATCTCCCTTCATCACTTTATTTTCCTAAATTTTATTTGTTGATGAACCCAAGCTGTTTGACCTGGAGAATCTCCTACAATCTTGATTTTATTTTATTTTATTTATTCTTTTTATTTCAGGACATTATGGGGGTACAGATGTTTAGGTTACGTATGTTGCCCTTGCTCCCCACCCCCAAGTCCAAGCTTCAAGCATGTCCATTCCTAATCTTGATTTTATTGATCGCATAGTGCAGTTAAAGATGTGCCTCTGTCCTCTGGATTTCTTGTTTATTAGAAGCTGGATCCAGAGGTTCGATGAGACTCAGGTCTGATGCATTTGGGCAAGGGTACAGGTACTGTAGTAGTCTTTTATCAGGAGGCACATACTGTCTGATTTTTCTTTTTTGATATTTTTAGACCATATCCATTAATTCCTTGGGAGCTGCAAAATTGTAAGATTCTAATTCTATCATTTCATTTTTTATTTATTAGATGGAATAATTGTATATGGCAGTGCTTCCTGTCAACTACTATTTAGTTACCCAGTTGCACAGTTTATATAGGAAAGACAGGATAAAGTCTTAATTCCTTCTCTTTATTATCCAGTTTTCACGTAATGTATTGGCACCCTAAACATATTTGATGGATTTCAATTAATTGTAATTTTTAATCCTTATTGAAGCCAGATTGCCCCATTGTTGGCTGGTGGGAGCCTCTTCAGGTTGGCTCCTGAGTCCTTTTGATAGGACCCTGGGAATATTCGATAATTTCCTCGCTATCCGTATGCCAAGGTGTTCCATCCTCATCTGGTACATTTCCTGAAGCAGATTTATAATAAGAAGTTCTTCGCAAATCCCCAGTTTCTTTTAGTGAGAAATGATATTTCAAGAGCATAATTTAGGACATTTGAGTCTCATTGCTGCTTGGTTGTTTATTATTTCTAAGCCTTTTGATTTATATATCAGTGATGTGAAAATAAATTTTATAATTTCAGTGGACAGAGCTGGGAAATAGATATTATAATTTATAAGTCATACTGATATAGCATACTGATATTTCTCATTTAAATCCAGGATTACAGAGTTTTTATTTAGCCTCAACTATATTCCATCTGTATCTCCTTTCTTTCACACAGATTTCTGGTTCTCAAGGACACACAGGGGATGACAGAATTATAATATCCCATAATTACTTCTTTGTCTCATCTACCCATACAGTAGTCTCAGAGTAACAATACTAATAGTTCCACCACCAATTATGATTTCTGAAAACAATAAAAGAAAAAAATTTTGTTTGTACCATCTCCATTCTCCCCCATGATAGTGGTATGTCTGCATAGTCGGGTTACATACTGCAGTCTTTCCTTTTTAGCCCTCATTTAGTCTCAGCTCTTCAAGTCACTATGTGTTTAATCTCTACCACTAGTCCTTTTGTGTAGATGTGCCTCTCTTCATTTTGGTTTTCTGAAGTTTGTTCTTTAGTAGGTTGTTTAGGAAGGTTAGTATTGTTACCATGGTAACAATAGTCATTGACTCTTTGAATGTTTATAACAAGTTGGTTGTGCCTTTATACTTGAAAGTTAGTTTTGCTGGGTCATACTTTGTTTCCTTGAGTGCCTTAAATATGCAGCTACATTTTTTTCTGGCATTAAAAGCATTGCTGTCAAAGTCTGATGATAATTTTTTTTTTTGTATAAATTTAAGAGCTGCAAGTGCAGTTTTGTTACATGGATATATTGCTTAGTGTTGAAATCTGGGCTTTTAGTATATCCATCACCTGAATAATAATGCACTGTACCCATTAAGTAACTTCTCATCACCACCACCCCACCACCCAAAGTCTGATGATAATCTAATTTCTTATAATTCACATATCTATTTGCCTAGATACCTAAAGAATTTTTTCCTTGAGTTATAGTTTTTAGTATTCTGTTCCTTTGATTTTTTTTCTTTTTCAGGAGCTCCTGTTATCTGTACATTAGTTATTCTTTGCCTATGTTTAATATTTGACACTTCCTCCTGAATCTTTTTTATATTTTTTATATCTTTTTACTTTTAAACATTTTCTTCTTCTTGCGTCTTTTTCTTAAGGCATTGTTAGCTATGTTCACTCACTCTCATATTCCTTCTGGTTTAGTCTTCATTTCTGAAATGATTTTTGTCTGTCACTTTACTTGTTTTCCTATTTCTGATCTATGTTGCTCTCCAATGGCTGTTGTAATTTATTTGATAGTATGTTTAGCTTGTTTTGAAATAGTACATTACAGTTTTGGTGTGTGGTTTTTAATTTCTTTGTGAGCTTTAGTTTTTGTGCATTTGTTGTCTGTAGGGATGTTATTCTTTTTTTTTTAATAGTAACATTATATGATGTTTAACCTCAGTACTTTCCTGTTGCTCATTTTTATGTGAACTTAATTTTCAGAACTTTTAGAAGATGGAGTTCAGAGTAGTTTTTTTTCCCTCTTAACTTCACAGAGCATTCTCTTCTGTTTTCATGTAGCATTAAGAAATATGGCAGCCTAATGTCTATGATTTCCTCACTGTTTCCCTCCTTCACTTTCATTTGGATCTTCTTCTTCTTCTTTTTTGTCTGCTTTGCTGAATTTATATTCCATTACCTGTAGTTTCTCCTCTGCACTGGGGCCTTGTGCTGCCAGGGAGCTGTGATTTGTCAGTTTTGTAAGTTCACAAGTAGCCAGACTATTTCAGCCATTAGTTCTACCTGGTCTCCATGTGCTAACCTGTTGTTGGCATAGGCAATCCCCCAGGCTTGGCTCCTGTTAACACCTTGGCCTACCTCCTTGCCTGGTTGCTCTTTGGAGATCCCTCTCTGGAGATCTTAGCTGAGTCACCCTGCACCCCTCTATGGGCATATTTCTGTTTTCTCTCATGTAGATGGTCATAACCACAGAGCCTATGCCTGTTGGTAGGTTATCCCTTCCCACCTGCATATGTTTGGGGGTTTGAAAAGATACTTTGTTTCTTCATTTTGTTTTGTTGTCCCAGGGGTTTGCTTTGTTAATCTCTTTTTATGTGGGAATTCAAAGACATCCATAAACTATGCTGCCATCTTTGCAGTACTCCTGAAATGTTAGTTTTTATTGCAATAAAAATTTTACTAATTCCCAGGACCACGAACACTTGAATTTTTAAGTCTTTACCTGCTGTCTCTATGGCTGCGGCCATTCCAGTATAAAACATGAGGGAGGAATAGGTACAGAAGACAAGACCAGACAAAGGAATATTTTATCAGTTACTAGCTAGTTTTTATTCCCTAACCCCATTGAGGTGGTCCAGCTCATATCAGTGGCACAATTTTTTTCTAAAAGTTTTTCTAGGCCAAGCTCAGGTTCATGCAAAGAGGCCTTCCTGGTGCTATCATCTTAAATCAATACTGTGAATGGTCTGTGAAATTTTACCGTTGTCGGTGAAAATAAGCTGTTCTCCATACCATTACCCCCACCGCTGCCTGGTTACATGTATTAGAGGTTTGAGTTTTCTCTGTTGGTAGAATGTATCCTTAAATGTTACTTTGGAGTCTGAAGCAGGAGGATGGCTTGAGCCCAGGAGTTCAAGGCTTGTGGTATGCCATGGTCATACCTATGAATAGCCACTGTTCTCCAGCCTGGCAACTTAACAAGACCCTGTCTCTTAAAAAAAAAAAAAAATCTTAAAATATGTTAACTTTTCAGGAAAATTTTACATGGAGCCAGAGGGGCAAATGGGTGGTGGGTGGGGTTGGAGATTTGAGGAAATATGTTATTTTACATGATTATTTATGTTATATACATTTATCTGATGTAATAAATAAGCAAACAACTAAAGCCAAAATTTTACATTTTATAAATGTAAACATTAGCCATTATTGTGTCACAACAGTTTCAGTGTATGTGCATACATATTAAATAAGTATATATTTATGAAATGTAATTGCATAATTAAAATGGAACAAATATCAAAATGTACAGCCATTGAATCAATATTACTATTTAATGTAAATGCAAAGTATTTTAATAACAGGAAATCATACTTTCCAATATCGGTAATGTCATACACAGTAAGATTAAAATGTTAATGATCCCATGAATTAAGATGTACCCTTTATTTCTTGAATGCAAAATAAATCCACACATATTTATCATGATTTTTTTTTTCTTTTTTTGAGAGACAGAGTTTATCTCTGTCACTTAGGCTGGAGTGCAGTGGCACAATCATAGCTCACTGCAGCCTCCAACTCCTGGGCTCAAGAGATCCTCCTGCCTCAGCCTTGTGAGTAGCTAGGACTACAGGTATATACTACCATGCCTGGCTAATTTTATTTTATTTTTTGTAGAGATGGGGTCTTGCTGTGTTTCCCGGGCTGGTATCACACTCCTGGCCTCAAGCCTTTGTAATCCCAAAGTGCTGGGAATACAAGTGTGGACCACTGTGGCCGGCCCACATCAGTTTTTAAAAATGAACAGAGACTTGAACAGAGACACATGAATGGCAGATAAGCCCATGAAAAAGTGCCTGATATCATTAGTGATCAAGAAAATGTAAATTAAAGCCTCAATAAGATACTAAAGACAGCCACTAGAATGGCTAAATGGAAAAGACCAATAACCCTGAACATTGGCAATTGAGTCATCATGCAAGGAACTCTCATACATTGCTGGCTGGAATGAAAATGGTATGTGTAGTTGAACAATTTGACAGTTTCTTAAAAAGTTAAATATATGTCGTACTCTGTGATTAGTTTCTGATTTAAATCAGAATAGTGGCTTTCTATGAGTGGAGTGGGATTGATTGGGAAAGTACTTGAGCGAACTTTCTGGAGTGGTAGAAATGTTTTGGGTTTGGGTTATATACGTTTATAAAAACTGAACAGTATATCTAAAGTCTCTGCATTTCACATGTAAGTTATAACTCAGTTTTTTAAAAATCCAGTGCAGATTAGAAAACAATTTTGAAAACATTTTCTGTATTTTAGTGTGAATCTTATAATGCTGTTTCATTAAATTTTAGTTTTGGGATTTAATCCAAATTTTAGATGTATGTGTATTTTATTGTGAAATACATTAGGTAGAACTGAAATCAAAGGTTTTATTTTTGTTTTTGCTCAGCTGTCTGGCAGGTTTCACTGTAGTGCGTGAGATGAGTTCTAACATGGGCTGGTTATGCTGTGAACTATTAAAATCACCTCAATTATTATTCATGAATTTTTTCCCTAGATGTTTAAGATGTATAATGATAGCTTATAGTAATGAAATTCTCCTTTATATAAGTTTGCCTACATTATCCCCTACCAGTGGCTATTTACAGAGGGTCCTGTGATGGAATGGTGAACTTCAAAGAGAAGATAATGCCAAATTACTTGACATGTCTATAATGTCATTGAATTTTGTAAGTGCCCCTCCATTTTACTATTTATGTTCAGTTAGTTTTTATTTATCTTCTTTTATTACAGTGGACCTAGATATACTGGCTCCTACAGTTACAACCTAGTTCGAATTACCTCTGTGCCCTATTTTTATGTCCTAGCTGTTTTGTTAATGTTTATATAAAAAATTCACTTAAGCATGAAGAGTGGCTTATTCATAAATATTTATATATTTTTTACATAGTCCATTTTACGAATGTGATCTTTTTATAAGAAGGAAATTGAATATTATATCTGGATAATATTATATGGTTTTCCCAGTGTTAATTGGGAGGATTTTATTTTTATGGAGTACTCTGAGTGCATGCTTTCTGTACCATACATTTTTGTGGACTGCTTTGTAAAGGATCACAGAAAGACACTCTCGAGAGTCCACTGAAATATATTTATAAGAAAATGACAGTGTTTATTTTACCAAGTGCTGCAGGTTAGGAACTTTTTATCTCACCTTCCTCAGGGAAAGTGCAGGATAAATGTGGTCAGACTTTAAAGATAATGAATTTCTGCTATGTAAGAAGCTTTCATTTTGATGAGATTTGAATACAAACATAATTTTAATGAACCATCATTAAAATATGATTCTTTATACATTTTTTTTCTTTAAATGTGTTTTACTTTTCTCACCTAATTTGAGGCCGTTTCACTTCTATATGATATGAAAATATGTTGTAATATAGACTACACTTTGGAATATCATCACTCAGCTAAATAGAAATATACTAGACTTTGTTTTTAACACTTTTGGGAAAGGGGGCAGTCATGGTATTTTCTGCTTATGCCAAGAGGCAGTAGTTTTTAGTTTTTAGTTTTTTGCCTCTATTACATAATACAGTCAAAATTTTAGCACAGTAGCTGAATGCGGATTTGTGATACCGTAAACTGAGAGATTTACACATAATGCACAAAAATGGAAAACCTAAAATTGAATACTTTTGTTTAGAAACTGTGATCTATTTTAAGTTACCGTTTTACTTAAAACCAGCCTTGGACTGGGTACTGTGGCTCACACCTGTAATCCCAGCACTCTGGGAGGCTGAGACAGGAGGATGCCTGGAGCCCAGGAGTTCAAGACTAGCCTGAGCATCATAGACACAGTCTCTACCAAAAAATATATATTAGCCAGGCATGGTGGTGCTTGTAGTCCCAGCTACTTGGGAAGCTGAGGTAGGAGGATTACTTGAGCCCAGGAGTTTGATTTTGCAGTGAGCTATGATGATACCATTGCACTCCAGCAATAGAATGAGACCCTGTCTCAAAAATAAATAAAACTAGCTTTGTTGGAGCTAACGTGTTTAATGAATTGCCCAGGGGTAATGTACCCTTAGCATGACTTGCTTAGAAGGTTAGGACCTCATATTGATAGGCTAACACTAAAGAATTTTTCTCCTTATCCGTGTGCTATAAAACATGGGTAGATGGGCAAGGAGCTTGCTTTAGTTAAGTAGCATATTATTCACTAGGTTTGGGCCAGATGGAAGGTTTTTAAATTAAAATTTTTTTTTAATTTATTATAAATTGTTCCTTTAGACTAGGGCAACATAATGTTTTGTTGCTTAGAGTAATTATGTCGTATTTTTGTTTTTTATTGGCATTCATTCAGTCGCTCATTGATTCCTATTAGTTAAATGTCTGCTGTGAACAAGGCATTGTTTTACCTGCAGAATGAAACTGATGATATTGCTGCCCTTGTGGATCATAGATTCTCATGGAGTGCTGGGTGGGGATATAGACAGTAAATCAATAAACATTACATTGTGGCAGATAGTGCTAGTTGTAACGGTGTTTTAAACCGGGAGCCCCTGAACATTCAGACGTTTTATGCAGTAGTTTGCATGGCATGCACATTTGCCAGAGACGGAGAGAGAAAGAGAGTGAGAAAATCTTAGAGCTTAAGAACCATTGTTGTAGAGCCTGATTTGAGGTGTAGTTACCAGATATTGATTTCTTTTTAAATGCAGTTAAATTCCCCAGGCAAGTGATTTTACTATCTCCTCTTGTGTGTGATCAGATTAAATTTTCTTGGGCATTATTTCATTTTTTGTCCCAAGAATTATTTACTGCCAATTAGAACTCTTGACAGTTTCTCTTGTTAGCCTATCTGACATAACATTGATGGTAGAGTCAGAAATTTCCTCTATAGCTAATTTCCTCTATAGTTAATTTCTATCCTCAAATTATAGAATATGGTAATATTATTAGTAGGTAGGTGATGGCTGTGTTAATTGCCAAGAGTTAGCTATTAACATTTTCTTTTGACAGTAAAAGCTTTTTTGAACATAGAGGATTAGGGAAGTTATCTTGGTCCTTGTTTTAAAGGTAATCATTTGATGGTAGTAGGCAGAGAGCTCGAATGTCTATTTCTACAAATCTATGAAATTTAGCTTGCACTAATCCTGGTGACTATGCATGAATTCCAGACATCGATACAGAGGAGCATATTTGCTTGATGGCTGGTTTAACTTTGGAGCTCTAAGCAAGGACTTCAAGAAGGTTTCTTTGTTCTTCAAAACTGGGAAATTAATAGATCTTCTGGATAGGAGGGCTCCCTGATTTCTGTGGGGCACTTGCCAAAAACAGGAGCTCCTTAGGTGATAATATAACTTTACTTCTTTGTTAGAAAACTTGACAAAAGCTCCATTTTTACATGTATTTATTTTTCATATAAAGAATCTTTTACTAGTACGTATTTTAACACAAGGGACAGATGTCTCTAGCTCTGAGCTATGCTGTGCAGCATGTCCTGTCTTTTGAATGTTTCTTTCAACTTGGGCAGCTCTCTTTGTTAAAAGGCCAACCCCCATAGTGAGTTGTTCTGGGAAAGAGAACCCCTTGATATTTGAAAGGTGAGAAACCCATTCAAACCATATGATGGCTCCCAACAGCCTTGCTGCTGAGTTCTGCTTGTTTTAATATAAGTGATAGATGCTCTGGCTGGTTGTATTCAGTAACTGGATGTGAACTATATAATATAAATGACATTTCATGGCAAATGTAAGGGCACTGTAGATGGCACTCAATTTCATTATTGCCTGCCTTTAGGTTTAAAGGTAGAAACTGTAATGGAATTTAATTATCAGAGCATATATTCAAAGATTATTTCAGTGCATTTGTAATACTCTTAGTTGTTAGGGAACCGTTTAGTTATCGTGTGTGATACTGAGTGTGTGTGATTTATAATGCCAGTGTGTGCCGTGCAGCAGTAGAAATGCTAATAAGGCTGTGTGTAAGGAGGACTGCCATCAATACTTTGTCAGCAGTTTGCTGCCAGATACTCTTCTTGGAAAGACGTAATCTGTAATCAAAGAGGAGTTTGTGGAAATAGCAAACATAGACAAAAGTGTTAACGATAAAAAACAGTGCTCATTGCTTTCTTTTCAGAGCTGGTTTCAATTATACCATATTAATGACTTCCTCGCCTTCTTAAGCATATGTACAGCCTCAATATTATAAGATGAGTAGAATTTGATAATACTCTGTTTTCATTTTAGGGCTTGTTTTATAAGGTAGCATTGAGTGGAACATCTTAAATTCAGTAAGAGACCCTTTAGATTTCATATTTAAAGGCCCTGCACCTATTTATATTCAGAAACATTGGGAGCATTTTTGAGGTCATTGGTCTATGTATGTAAGGACAGTATGGCATACATGGAGGACAAATGAGTATGTCACTTTCTTCTATAAGTAGTTGAAAACGTGACTGCTTTATGTTCTTAGAATTTTTTTTTTTTTTTTTTTTTTTTGAGACAGAGTTTTTGCCCGGGCTAGAGTGAGTGCTGTGGCGTCAGCCTAGCTTACAGCAACCTCAAACTCCTGGTCTCAAGTGATCCTTCTGCCTCAGCCTCCCAAGTAGCTGGGACTACAGGCATGCGCCACCATGCCCGGCTAATTTTTTCTAAATATTTTTAGCTTTCCAATTAATTTCTTTCTATTTTTGGTAGAGACAGGGTCTCGCTCTTGCTCAGGCTGGTCTCGAACTCCTGAGCTCAAACAATCCTCCTGCCTCGGCCTCCCAGAGTGCTAGGATTACAGGCGTGAGCCACCTTGCCTGGCCTAGCATTGGATTTTGTCAAGTATTTTTCCTGCATCTACTAAGTGAGGCATTGAAATCTTCAATTATTATTGTTGAATTATCTGTTACTCCCTTTAATTTCATCAATTTTTGCTTTATGTATTTTGGGGCTCTGTTGT
>CAUYSK010094231.1:0-11857 GCA_963575035.1 Avahi laniger | reverse complement strand
TCTAGGTTCTATGCTCTTTCTTTCCTAAGAGCAGTATATAGAAAACTCATGTTGATGTCATCTGCTAAGGAGTGGAGATCAAAGAAGTGTTTGGCATAAACACTGGCAGGAACATTAACAATACTCTCTAGACTTTGGAAGCAGAACCACGTTTCAAGGGCATGGTATAAATTTTTCCTATCAATATTAAACCAAACTCTATCCTCCCAAAATACAAAAATTTTAGAGGGAAAATTAAAATTTATGCTCATCACATAATCTTGTCATATTAACTATTGTAATCCCAAGACACTTGACCAGTGTGTCTAATAGTCCCTTCACAAAATATCTATTATTGAGTAACACATATTGAATTGCAGTTGTGACTTATAGGAAATATATGTCATTCCATGAACGTTCTGTGAGATAAAAACAGTTGTATAATTAAACTAGTCCTTTTTAATGTTCTAGGGATCATTTCCCCAAGGCCAGTTACACTTTAAAATACTGTTACTAAAATATATCAACCATTTAGTGCCAATGCAAAGAACGTTAGTCTGTTTAAAGTATTTGCTTCTTTCTAAAGATTGAACTATCAGTTGATTTCAAGATCAGTTAACATTTATCAGAAAATATATATCTTAAAAAATTTATTAGACTTCTAATTAAACAAAAAATATGCAGCTTTATTTGGTAAGATATATCCACGTTTCCTTATGATTTATTTTGTTCCTCAAGTTTTTAAACACCTAATTTTATTTGTAGATCTGTGTATTATAAAGCATTCTAATAAAAATAAATAATAGAATTTTGTTTAGTAATAAAAAAGATTAACTTTATGCTTTATTAAAATAAAAAGAAACAAAATTAATAAGGCTCCTGTTCTGTCTGGAAAGCTATAGAATGCTAAAGAAAAAGAATATTAGGAAAACAATAGTTGTGTATCAAAGAAATGCTGTGGATTATAATCACGCAAAGCATTTTCAATTCAGATACTGAGGATATTTATTCATTTACATTGAGGGTTGTTGGAAGTGATATTCCATTTAAACAAAATGATGATTTCAGCTTCACATTGTATTCCAATACTGATGTATTAATCCATAATCATTTTTATGAGAAAACATGTACTTGCAAGGGGGCTAGCTAGAATGAGAGTTAAAGTCTATTTTCTAAGAAAAAGGTCAAAGTTGACCTGCTAAATAGGTCTTGAAAGAATTCTTTGGCTTCATTAAGACATAGTCAACTAAATTAGTGGACTTATTAAGTGACATTAAATTATCAAAATACCATACAACAAATAAAATGGTATTTTCTCTAGAGCTATGTAGTAATCATGGTAACTTAACAGTTTGCAAGTTTTAAAAAAAAGACAGACTAAATTTGTGGTAGTGACTGCAACATCACAGCTGATAAATCTCCTTGTTTAGAGAATATATACAATGTAATCTGTAGGCTTTTTAGGATATAGAAAGACTGAGTGATATTTGAGGTACATTCTGTGACACTATAAGTCTCTAGTTCTTCAAACTTTTATTAAATTTAAATGTGCTCAGGCAAAGTAGAAAACGTGCAATAGTAATTATTAAAAATTCAAGAAACTGACCATTTTTTGATAATCTTATTCATATTTCACATGGATGGTACACTATAGATCTTATTACTCAAAGACCAGCCATTCATCCCAGTATGGCTTTCTGCAGAATTATGAGAGGCAATAGCAGTTGAGACATTTTAGGATATACTAAATATTGTAAGTGTATTATAAAATCTTGATACTTTCATCAACTCACTTATTTTCTTTAATAGAACAAATGATGGACTATTTTTAGAGTCATGACAAATTTAAAATTGTTCCACAGTGTTGGTGAACATAATGTATATGAAATTTTTCATGAATTTTGCTCCAGGAATAATGATGCTGTTGTTGCTACTCCTGATGATGATAAGGATGGTGAAGCAGTAGTGGTGAGGATGTTTTGGTTGCAACCACTGTTACATCTGTTACCTGTTATTCTGGGACTTATAGGGACATGGACACCCTGAGATCACCAGAGTTGTTCCTGTCCTTATGCTGTTGAGAACATTGGTTTGAGAACTTACAATATGCAAAAAAAAACAGTGAGATGTTACCAAAGTGTATGTCTCTAGAGTAGAATTAAAACATAGATTGCTTTAAGCAAGTCACTTGTTTTAGAATGGTTATAGGCTGTGGGCTTATAGCACCTTAATTCCAGAGAGGAAATCTATTTTAAATATTATTTTGACTATAAAATAAAGTATCCAATATTTTACAAATTAAATTAGAAATATGTGTTATAAAATAATTGAACCAATATTTACTTAATCTCAATATTGGAAAAAAATTAATAAAACATCCTTCAGCACAGGTCCAGTGTAGCAGTACGAAGTTATTTTGCCAACACATGTTCTTGGCAATTAGTAATGTTTGATATGCTATTACTAAGAAAGACTTGAACAGAAAAAACTTTTGTGTAATTCTACTGTTGGTCAAAATATTTTATTCTGAGTAAGATATAGTGCTTGAGTTCATAATAGCTGAATTATTACTTTTATGATCAGATCATCTGAGAAACAGCAGCAAGCATATTAGCAGACATACAATAGTAAGTGACTAACTTCCACTTCTGATCACGTAGTTTTGGAGACTATGGATAGTCACGAGCAGAACTGTTTTGATGGATGTGAGTTGAGATGGGTGTTGGGATGATGACTTCTTTAGTGCAAGTCATATTTGTTCAGAAGTTTTTTTGAAGTTCAACTTAAATATGACTCTAACTGTACACATGGTAAGAAATGAGGGCTCAGTGAAGTCATATTATGGTTTAAGAGACAATATAAAAATCATATAAATTGACAGGGCCATTGACAGAAAGGCACTGAAATTATATTTATATATTATGTTTGTTCATTTACTTGTGATTATTTACTAAGTTTCTCTTGTGCATGTATGTGTGTGTATGTGTGTGTTGGTATATGTATGCAGACAGTGGACGGGATGGTATAAAATGTACTCCATTCAGTAGAAATGTGATTTATATAATCAAAGATTAGGAAGCCAAGCTAGCCCATTGTTTATCTTTATTGCATCCTGAAATCATTCAAAAATTAGTAGATGATTCTATTTTTTAATTATTTTCAGTCTAAACTCTTTCTACTTAATTCTGTAGGGGCATGCCTGTGATGAAGAATATGAGCTGCAGACTGTGACTACCTCTGAGAGAAAAGCTGCACCAAGGTGATAAGCAATTAGTAATATTCATGCAAAATGTTTATTTTTCCTTATTTTTATCTAATTTTAAACATTCTCCTTCAGAGAAACAGAAGAGGTAAGACAACTGAGAACAGAGTTCTGTTTTATGGATGATACTATTATTTTTGAGATTATATCTATATTTGTCAAATACCCTTTGATACACATATTCTGATTTTTAGAGAGAAACTTATCTAAGACATGGTTTGCAAAAATCACACTGGAGTCACTGAATTTATTCTTCTTGGTATTACGAACAGTCCCGAGATGCAAGTTTCCCTCTTCATTTTGTTCCTGGCCATCTATATAGTCACTTTGTTGGGCAACTTTCTTATTGTCACAGTTACCACTATGGATCCTGCTCTTCAAACACCCATGTACTTCTTTCTCCGAAACCTATCCCTGCTTGAAGTCTGTTTCACCTTGGTCATGGTACCGAAGATGCTGGTAGATCTAGTGTCCCCAAGGAAAACCATCTCTTTTGTGGGCTGTGGTACCCAGATGTACTTCTTCTTCTTCTTTGGCAGCTCTGAATGTTTTCTTCTCTCTATGATGGCTTATGATCGCTTTGTGGCCATCTGTAACCCTCTCCGTTATTCAGTCATAATGAACAGATCTCTATGCCTGTGGATGGCTGCAGGCTCTTGGATGTCTGGTGTTCCTGTGTCTATGCTACAGACAGCTTGGATGATGGCCCTTCCTTTCTGCGGACCAAATACTGTAGATCATTTTTTTTGTGATGGTCCTCCAGTGTTGAAACTAGTCACTGAAGATACAACCATGTATGAAATGCAAGCGCTTGCTTCCACACTCCTGTTTATCATGTTTCCCTTTTCCCTCATTTTGGTCTCCTATACTCGTATTATTACAACCATTCTGAGGATGCCTTCTGCTTCTGGTCGCCAGAAGGCATTCTCTACTTGTTCATCACACCTCATTGTGGTATCCCTTTTCTATGGAACAGCCAGCCTGACTTACCTGCGCCCCAAATCCAACCAGTCCCCTGGAAGCAAAAAGCTAGTGTCATTGTCCTACACTGTCATCACCCCTATGTTAAACCCCATCATCTACAGCCTAAGAAATAATGAAGTAAAAGGGGCAGTCAAGAGGACAATCACTACAAAAGTCTTGCAGAAGTTAGATTCATTTTGAATCCTATTATGCAGATGTTTTTAAACAAAGTAGAGGCAACAGAACCCACTAACAAAAGTTTAAAAGAAGGAGTGGAAGAGAGTTGGTTGTGTTTCATCAGTGTCATTTACTGTGGTGGATGCATCTCAGTGTGTCATTCAGTTCAGAGTCCCAGCAAGAAAGACACGGTACTCTCCAGTTGGGATAATGGGGAAAATCTTTGTGAGAGAGCTATTTTAAAACTGTGGGCAAAGTTAGGTAATTGCCACACTGGCCATACAATGGAAATGTCATACTTCTTGGCCTGAAAGGTAAGGTAGAAGAGTATTAACCGAAAGCTGGAGAATGCTACAACTACCAAAAAAAAAGTCACCTAACAGGATCTTTGTTCTTTTGTGAAGGTGGCCATACAAGGCTTATTTTGTTCTGACTCTCTCCAATCTGTTGCTGGCTTCTGTTCTCTGCCAAAACAAATATGACACAGGGGGCAAGAACGTCTTTGATGCAGCATATAAACGCGAGCATTCTAGGGCACAGAGCAGGATGGCAAAGAGTAAAAAAAGTTATGGATGGTAAATGAAAATGCCCACCACAGACCACTATATATTCTGCAGCTAATGTGATGCAAAAATGAATCATGTAATGTGTTTTAAATGGTTTTTTTAAAAAATGAATAAATGGTGGAGTAAGATTAGAAAATGTAAGTAACTTAATAAAGACAAAAGTTATTGAAAGATGGCCACAATAATTTGAACCCACACTCTTTGGAATTTGAAATCCGATATATTAACCTTGTAAAAATCTCTGGTCACATTTTGTCACCTCTTACATGGGAATTTAGCTTTCAAAACAATGAAAAAGAAAAAATGAGTTTGAGTCAAATTTAATTTTGGACAGTATTTTATATTTCCAGTAACATAAGCATATATTGGCTTTGAATATGAAACATGTACAATGATATAAGTTCCTCTAAGTCTTCATTAGCCAATGTTTCTCTTAATAGTACAGTGTCGTCTTCAAGCAGTAACCAAGCTCCATCATTCATTGTCAATTTTCAGGAAAGTTTAAATGCAACTACAAATTTGCAGCTTACGGTGACTATTTTAGGTTAATTTTGATTTGCTGAAGTACATATCTATTGAGTGTAATGGAACTTTGAGGTAGAAAAAAATCTGTTCCTTTAAATATTTCTCCTTTAGTAGTCTTTTAGTTTTTAAGCCTAACTCAAATATTCTTGAATTAATGTTATTAAGTGTAATGCCATCTGGCAAGACTCTTTCACAGGTTTTTCTACTAGCTGTATGTGATTCATGAGTAGGTTGTGGGATTGTAAAATCAATTTAGTAGTGTATATGTATGTGTTTAACAAATTAGCACAGTAAACACAGAATAAGAAATATTTGAAAAGATCTTATGAATATTCCTGACACACAGGAAACTCTTTCTGAGTATTCTATATTATTCTCAAAATAATATAGAAAATATAGAGTGGGTGCTGTATATTGAATAGTATCTTTTAGTTATGTGTTAGTTATGTGTTAGTATCTTTTAGTTATGTGTTAGTATCTTTTAGTTATACTGTTTGAAATGTAGAATTATTTCTTTCTGTAAGATGTAAACAGAAGATGTTCATGAGACATATACCTATTGCATATCCTGTGTGATTTATACTCCAGGACTTTTGACAGGTAATTGATAATATGATTAACTGTACTTCAAATAGTTTCATTAAAACTGATATAAGTCACAGAGCAACAAAGTCTTCATGGAACTCATTTTTTGTTTGATTTTTTTTCAGCCTCAATTTACAAGTTGATCTTTTTCTTAAAATTTCTAACAGCTAATTAATAATGTCATTAGTATATCCAGAAAGATGATTGAAATGATTTATTTGGTGAGTTACTATCCCAAATAAGTGCCATCTAAAATTTTCATAACTAATAGTAACTCTAGAGTTTTTTCTTTGGAACAAATATTTTCATCATTGTTTTTATGGTGATATGACTGACTTTTTGGTCATAGTGAAAAAAATGCTTTTCCAAAACGTCCTTCTGAAGTTTAAAATTTTGTAGGCCACTTCTAAACGTACGTCCCCAATCTATCATTTACAACCAATTCTGGAACTGTCTTCTCTAAATGTCCTTAAGTTTGAGTGTCTAAGGATGTTTTCAAAGGTCAAATTTGTCACAGCTAATATAAGAATTGGTTGGAAGATCAGTTAGCTTACATATTATCCAGTGTTGTCACATGTGGGAGCCGAGGCAAGAATAAAAGGAAATCAACTCTGTTTATATTTCAGTGCAGCTTAAAAATTTCATTTCAGTTTATTTCAGTGGCAGTCAAGTTAAATTAGTGAATATAATCCAATGTATAATGTTGCTTTATATTTATATTTTAACATGCAATAAATAAAACTGTCCTAAAGGAGTTTTAAATTTGGTTAGGAGACAAAAATTAAGTAAAATTAGTTAGGAAAAATAAAATTATCTAATGAAGTGATAAAGCAAAATTCTCAGTTGCCAAAATCAATGCTACAAAAATATAAAGGAATAAATATTTATAAATTCCTTATTATAAATGAATATTAACAGTGAGCATTGTGAATATTTGATAGTGGAGAGAATACAAGTTGGGTAAAACAAGTTATAATAGGATTTAATTGTGGAATGAAATTCACAAACATGGAAGTCAGTTACTTGTTAACTTGAATTCACAATCGAGCACTCAGTATCAATATGATCATAAGAAATGATTTCTCAGCCACGAGTCATCATTTCTGCACAAGTTTGTTGTAAAGTCCTGTGAGTTCTCATTGTGCTCTAACATTTCAATCTATTCAGACAGGAGTAGGCAGTAATCATATGGGGGGCTGCTTAGCCTGAAGACTCACTATATGAGCCTCAGTAGAAGGCAGAGACATTTTCTATGGAGATATGAAGGTCAGATATATATTTTACCAGATTTCCTTACAGCTAATTTGTGAGCATATAACCTAAGCTCAAATAATCAGATTTTAAATTGTGATGTAATGCAAGGAAATGAGGCAGTGGGGATTTACATGGAGCCAGTGATTCCCAGTGTCCAGGAGTAACAGAGATGGACATGGCAGTGGTGGGGCCCGATGTCGAGTGCCGGTAGGGCAATCTTAAGCTGTGCATGCAGATTTTAGATGTGCCACTACATCTAAATCTATTTTTTCCAAGATTCTGGAGTATGTTTTTGGATTGTCACTATAGTTCTAGTTGTTCATCCATTTTTCTTCCCATTTTCTTTGCTGTGCTCTCATCAATATCTTCTCAACATTTTTTTTCCTGTGTAAGTCAGCAAGAGTCAGTTTCAGTTTTTGGCAATGAAGAATTCTGATAGATAAAAAACCAGACATCAGGAAACATATATCATTTCTAAGTTCAATCAAAATGGTTCATATGTAAGTCTTGTGGAATGTATTCTAAGGTCTAAAGGAAAATAATTTATATACACACACGTCATCATCATCATCATCATGATATGTAGAGACACGGCTCCCTTTTCATCATAAATTAGACATGAATACTCTGTGAGTGTCTGGAAAGGGTGCAGAAATAATTTTTAAAAAAGTCTTTGGAAGAGAACCTAAATATTATAATGGTATTTCCATTTTCAGGTAAGTTGGACTTGTTTTCTATATAAAACCATGGGCAAATTTGTGAAAAAATAGCTGACAGAGGAAAAAATAAGATAATTATTTCAACTAATTTACAGTCTTACTGTGAATAAAAACCATATATGAATAAAAAAAATCAAACATGGCAGAAGAAACACTAATCTTACTTTCTTCTTTTCTTTAAAAGTTTTTTTCTTATTTTTAATTTACAAGTAAAATTTGTATATATTTATGGTGTACAACATGATGTTTTGATATATATATATATATGTACAAAGGAAGTTCTTTGGGATGAAATGAAAGGATACTCATAGGTAACTAAAAGCCATATGAAGAAATAGAGAACACTGATATAGGTAACTACATAGGTAAATACAAAATCTAGTATCATTGTATTTTTGGTTTTAAACTCTACTTTTTCCCTACACAAATTAAAAAAAAACATAAAACAATAATTGAAAGTTATTGATTATGAAATATATAAAGTTGTGATATGTAACAACAATATAAGGGAAATATAAGGGAAAGAGATGGAGCTGTATAGGAGTATTTTTTATACTATTGAAGCTAAGGTGGTATTAATTAAAAATATATTGTTCTAATTTTAAGAGGTTAATTGCAATTCCTAGGGTCATCAATAAGTAAATAAGTATAAAAGAAAAAAAACAGGAACTGGGAAAGGAATCAGAACATTATGCTAAAAAAGTTCGATTAGTGGGCCAGACTGCAGAAACAGCCTATGCTCACTACTCTCAAGGAGAGAATTAAAGATTGTGGGTAGAGGTTCACTATGGATGAACCGTCTCAGAGATAGCATTGTGAATCATCAGAGAAGAGATTGGAAACAGCCAAAGTCGGGGAGAGAGAGGCAAGGTGATCCTCTGGGAAAGACCGGAAGGTACCTGGGGGAAGCATCTACACATAAGGAAGGGTCAGGGGAGGGATCCCTGGGGATCCACACTTCCGCAGTAGACACTGCAACCCAAGTTATAAGAGGGCTCCCCCACTACAGCAAGCATCTGAAATGATCAAGGAGCTACTTGGAGACTGTGCAGCAGCATTACACCTGAAAGTGGGCACAGTGGGATCCTGCCAGCTTCTGGTCCCAGGTCACTGCAACAGATGCCATTCTGCACTCTCAGCCCCCAAGCACCCAGTCTGAAGAGGGGTTGGCTCCACTGCAGTCACCTCCCCATTATACCTGCAAGGCCAGGGAGGGAGCAGGGAGGGCAGGTGTTCTCACATGCATTGTGACTGCATGCCATTCACCCCCCCAATCCCCACCAGCCACTTCCCAGTGATCTGAGCAGAGCAGGTGCCCTCGGGCCAGGGTGTCAGCATCTGCCGCTGCCATCTCACCAGCCCAATAGTGACACCGCTGCAACCTGAGTAGCATCACAGCAGCTGCCGCAGTCAGACCTGGGCAGAGGGAGACATTCTACTCCTAGGTATATACCCAAATAGTTGAAAACAGGTATTCAAACAAATACTTGTTCACTATTGTTTAAAGCAGCACTATTTGCAATAGCCAAAAGGTAGAAATAATCCAAATGTCCTTAATTCTAAAATCAGGAATAAGACAAGGATGTGCACTTTTATCACTGCAATTAGTCATTGTACTAGAAATTCTAGCCAGCGCAATTAGGGGAAAAACAAAAAATAAAAGACATTTGAATTGGAAAGGAAGAAGTAAAACTGTTTCTATTCTCAGAAGACATGATCTTATTCACAGCAAATCCCTAAGAATCCACCCAAAACTATTAAAATTAGTAAATGTTGCCAAATACAAAATCAACTCCCCAAAATCATTTGTATTTCTATATATAAACATGAATAATCTGAAAAAGAAATTAAGAAAACAACTTAATGTACAATATCATCCAAAACACAAAATACTTAGGAATAAATTTAACCAAGAAAGTGAAAGACTTGTATACTCTGAACTACAAACATTGTTGAAAGAAGTTAAATACGTAAATAGGTAGACATCTCACATTTATGGATTGTTAAAATGCCCATACTGTACAAAACAATTTACAGATTCAATGTAATCTCTGTCAAATTCCAATGGCATGTTTTTTTCAAAATGGAAAAGCCAATCTTCAAATATACACGGAAGCACAATGGACCCTGAATATCAAATCAATCCTTAAAAAGAAGGAACAAGTGGCAGGACACACTTCTCACTTTCAAACCTTACCACAAAGCTATGTTAATGAAAAAATATTGTGGTACTGGCATAAGGACATATGTGTAGAAAAATAGAATAGAATTTTTCTGGGATGGAATGCAGAAATAAGTCCACACATCTATGGCTACTTTTCTACAAGAGTACGAAGACCATTCAATGAGGAAAGAATAGTCTCTTTAACAAATGGTATTGAAACACACAGAAGAATGAAGTTAGACCTCTATTTCACACTGAATTAAAGTAACTAAGTACTAAAAGTAACTAAAATATATCAATGACCTAAATTTAAGAGCCAAAACTATAAAACACTTAGAAAAATATAGGGTGATTCTTCATGAACTTGAGTTTGGGAATAGATTTTAGATATGACACCAAAAGCATGAGCAACAAAGAAAAATTAATTTTACTTCATCAAAATTCAAAATGTGCATCAAAGGAAATTTTCAAGAAAGTGTAAAGAATGGGAGAAAACATTTGCAAATCAAATATCTCATAAGGTTCTAGTATCACAATATATAAAAATTGATTACAACTCAGTAACAGAAAATAACCTAATTTTTTAAGAGTATTTATAGGGACATTTCTCCAAATGACCAATGAAGACATGCAAAGATGCTCATGATCATAGTTATTATGATAATACAAATCCAAACCACAGTGAAAACCAACTGCAAACCCACTAGCATGGCTATAACAACAACAATAAAAAAGAAATAAACAAGTGTTGGTGAGGATGTGGGAAAATTGAATTGCTCATACATTGTTGGTGGGAGTGTAAAATGGTATAGCCAATAGAGAAAACAGTTTTGTAGTTTCTAAAAACGTTAAATAGAATTATCATATAATCTTGCAATTCTATTCCCGGGTATATACCCAAATAGTTGAAAACAGGTACTCGAACAAATTAATACTTGTACACTATTGTTAAAAGCAGCAATATTTGTAATAGTCAAAAGGTATAAACAATCCAAATGTCCATCAACAGATGAATAGATAAACAAAATGTAATATATGTATGCAGTGGAATATTATTCAACCAAAGAAAGTTACTGACACATATTACAATATAGATGAATCTTTATAACATTATGATAAGTGAAAACATCCAGACATAAAAGGTCATGCATTATATGATTTCTGGTTCCATCTATATAAAATATCCAAAGTAGGTAAATTCATAGAGACAAAGCAGGTTGATATTTGCCAGGGGTCTTCTTTTGGGGTGATAAAAATATTTTGGAATTTATAGGTGGTGGTTGAAGAACATTGTATATGTACTAAATGCAACTGAATTTTATACTTTAAAATGATTAGTTAACAAAACACCATAAAACTATGAACATATCATTAAGCAATATAGTCAAAAATTTAAGGAAAAAAGTATTGGAGTATAACAGGAAGTTAATAAAATTTTATCTTCTGGATTTTATTATTTCAATAACTTAATTAAACTTGTGATTTTTTTTATCTTTTTTTTTATTATTATTCCAAGGTATTGTGAGGGTACAAACATTCTAGTTACACTTTATGTCTTTGCCTTCCCCAAATGCAGGTTAAAGGCGTGCCCTTCCCTCCCTTTAGTGCTCCCCGTGTCCTTGTGATTTTTTTTTAAAATATTTCAAAGAGGTTTATTTTGAGC
>CAUYSK010094229.1:0-24398 GCA_963575035.1 Avahi laniger | reverse complement strand
GAAGGGTCCCTGAAACTACAGGAGACTCCACGAGAAGACGTTGCAGAGTTAGCACTGGAAGGAGAAAGGCGTTGGCAGGGTCTAACCCCGAGAGGCTTGGAGACCAGTAACAAGGGTAGGTGGAACAGATAACTTTCCCCTCCCTTGCATCTCAGACTGCTGGTGGGCTCCTGAGCGGCTGGAGAGACCTGTCAGCACCAGCCCAGAGATGGCTGCCACCAGTGAGCAGTGAGCCTCTTGCGGACAGGGCACCAGGCTCCCAGCTCCCTCGGGGCACCTCCCTGCACGCAGACCCAAGTCCATCAGCAGACGCCATATTGCTCCATTGTCTCTTTCCCCTTCCCTACCCATGGGTGCCCAAAGAGTCAATTTAGCCATCACACGGAGGCATCTCCAAGGAACAGAACGTTTTCTTTTGGGGTCCTACAGCAGACTGAGGGGTACTCAGACTGCGAGCTCCCTATCTGCCAGCCCTCCCAGCTGCTGCTTGCCTGGTGACTCCAGGAAAGTGGGGCAAATCCCAATGTGGAGTGACATCGATCCAGCTTGGCCACCCCGTGAGTAACTTGAGACCAGCACTCCTCCCCCTTGGCAAGGTCAAGGATTGATCTCCAGGGCCCAGAGGACAGGCCTGCAGACCAGACCCCATACAGCCAGGTCTCGATCGCATTGCCCCGGGGCACAGAAGGGATATTTGTGAACGAGCCTACTGAGGAGTGTGTGCCTTCAGGGGCAGATCAGTGTGCTTGAGGGGCAACCCTCCTCCCAAAAGAGGGCCGTGCACCCAGCTCAGGCTGCGATCCTGGGCAGAGAAACTCCCCACCCTTGTCACAGCCAGGGGAGATCCATTGGCCTGAGGTCCTGCCTGCTGGCAGAGGCCTGGGAGAAACCACGGAATAGGGGAGCCTGGAAAGGAGTGAGGCCTGCTCCAGAGTACAGGTCTCAGACAGACCCACTACCACATGCAGACTTTTCAGCTGAGTGGGGCCATTTCAGCCCCTCCCTCTGCTTCAGCTTTTCACAGAAGCAGAGAACAGACCTTTGACCCCTGCTAACAGCATTTGTGGAGCTTGAGGGCAGGCTTACCCAACCTAGCTCCACCCAGACTCACTCCTGGACCTGCCCCTACTGAGGTGGAGAATAAGGACACATCTGCAAGTCCCAGGGTCCCACCTACCACCCGAGGCACAAGAGGGCCTCTCCAGAGGAACAAGAGCTGGTTACAGGACCCGAAAACAACACTTGCAGTTGCTCCTCCCAGCAAGTGCTATCTACTGACAGGGAGGTCAAGCTGCACACCCTTTTACTGCATCTACTGACTCATCATAAAGGGTGTGGTCAAATCTCACCCACAAACACCACCTGCTGGCTCAGAGACTAAACAGGGCATGTCATTATCCAAACGAAAATCTAAAGGCAAGAAGGAACAACTGATCCAGATAAGAAGGAACCAACGAAAGAACTCTGGAGGTATGAAAAATCAAACGGAAAGCACACCGCCAAAGAGGAACACCAGCTCTCTAGCAATGGACATTAACCAAACTCAGAACACTAAAATGACAGAAGAAGAATTTTGAACATGGATTGTAAGAAAACTCAATGATATGCAAGAAAAAATGGATAACTAACACAAAGAAACTATAAAAAAAAATCCAGGACTTGGAAGAAAAATTCACTAAAGAAATTGAAATAGTAAAGAAAAATCAAACTGAACTCCTGTAAATGAAGAATTTATTCAAGGAACTACAAAACACAGTGGAAAGACTCAAGAACAGGGTAGATCAAACAGAAGAAAGAATCTCAGAGATTGAAGATAACACCTTCTAATTAAAAAAGTCAGTCACAGAGAGCAGAGAAATAAGAGAAAAGAGCAAAGCCTACAAGTAATGTGGGATTATGTGAAGAAGCCTAATGTGAGAGTTACGGGCATCCCTGAGGGTAAAGAAGAAAACACCCAACGGTTGGATAAGCTATTTGAAGATGTAACAGAGGAAAATTTCCCAGGCCTTGCTAAAAATCTAGATATCCACGTACAAGAAGCTCAAAGGACCCCTGGGAGATTCAACACAAACAGGAAGACACCATGACATGCAGTCATCAGACTGACCAAAATATCCACTAAAGAGGCCCTTCTATGAGCTGTAAGGCGAAAGAAACAAGTAACATACAAAGGAAAGCCCATAGGAATAACGCCAGACTTCTCAACTGAAACCTTACAAGCAAGAAGAGACTGAGGCCCCATAGCACCTCCAAAGGTTCCACTAGCACCTCAGGGAAATTTGAGCTCATACTTCCTACCTTGGTGTCTGGATCTCTGGTATGTTATAATCCAATTAGCAGAAAGAGTACATATGTAGGGAACTTGTTTTTGCTAAAATGAAAGGCTACGCACACTGGGTACAGAGACTGAATCAATATCTAAAGTTGGAGTAGTCAACTGCCCAATACTGCCAAGTCTTTTTAAGGAGCCATTGACGATAGAAAAGAGGCCTCCAGAGAATTCCCACTAATGTAAACTCTCCAGCTTTAAAGTGGAAGGATAAGTTTTAGCAGAAATAATACAACATTAACAATTCTGAGAACAAAGAGAAGGCTTTGCCCCAGAGAGAATATAAAGCAGCCATATATACATATAGTGGGGTCTGCAGGCACCCCACCAATGAGAATGATGGGATAATGTGATACAGGCTTCTTTCACTTTTTAAATAAGTAAAATGGGAAAATTAATTCATCCAATTACTTGTAAGAGTGTAGAGAATAAAGGTGCTGTGGATCAGATACATTCCTGAAAGCCTTCCTCAAACAGGATATTGAAAACAATGTATCTTAGAATGTAAGAGGGTACAAAAGACAAAACATTCCAAATACTCAAAATTTTGAAGTGTGGTTCTCAGCAATCTTGAGAAAACTTTGACCAAAAAGTGGTTAAGTGGACATTAGCCCATCACCCACATCTGGGATATAAAACATTCAGGCAGAAAAAAGAGGAAAGAGATTTTAGAAGGAATTGTCAGTATTCTAGGTATTTCCACCCCATTTTGACTCTGGGCATCCTTCACTCCTCCTCTACCTCATAATTAAACATTCTATTAAAACGGGAGGTACCAGCTAGGGAAATGCCACTTTTAGAGCCAAAATTTGCTCTCTTAGCCTATGCTACACTGGGACCTTAGTATAAATTGGTCACTTATTCAGTCTCTCCTCGAAGAATCCAGACCACCTTTCAATAGCATAGAGATTAATATGGGGTATAAATGCTCAGCAGGAGTCCCTTCAAGCCTCTCACTCCTGGGTATCTTTTCTTCTGAAAGTGGCATCAAAATCTGACCTGATGTGGTCATTTAATGCAAATATAAAACAGAGTTCAAATAAGAGTTCTGGCATATTATTCCACTTGCCATGGGTATGAGGATGTCAGTGCCATTCTTTGTAAAGGTATCTACTGTCTCCATGGCCACTGGAAACCAGCAAAGTAGGTATTATCCAAGGAACATCCATTTGTAAGTGAAAGTTGTATATCAAAGGAATGAGTAAACCAGGCATTAATGGTGTTGCATGAGTACTGGCATGAGTGGAACAAGGGTCTGTAACAGTTTGTTGGACAGAAGCTGTATTGAAGGCAGGGTATTGGTCAACTCAAATGACTTTTGAGTAATCTTATGTAATAGGCTGAGCAGGATCCCCATGTGAGGTATGAAGTCCATTCAATATTATCGAGCTTATCATATGCTCTTGGTTTTCTGGTGTACTTAAGGCCATCAGTTTTTCTTGAACAGACTCAAGGATTATACTCAGGGCATCAACTCACATGTTTCACCAGGACTATATCTGGGTTCTGGCTAGTGATTCTTGTCAGGGTTAATCTTCCAGTGCTGGTTACTCAGATACAGGACTATTTATCTAACACAAACAATATGCTATCGTTAGTCCTTCCAATCAGAATAATGTCATCATACAATGGTACCTGGACACCTCTGCTGCAAATTCAGTCTTTCCTAGGTCTCAGCCCATCCACCAGTGAGAAATCACAGGAAAGTATAGGTCACAGTGGGGCATCAAAGTGAACATATATTGTAATCACAGCCCCATGAAGCCAATTATGCTTTGAACACAGGGATACAATGGGATCTGAAGAAAGTATTAGTATGTCCATTGCTGTGTACCAGGCCATTCATTCAGCACAATGGAACCATGACCATTGTGATATCTGGAAGTAGAGAAACAAGGAGGACTACTGCCACATTGAGCTCATAGTATGACACAGTGAGCTCATGGTATGACACAATTATTATATGGTTTTTTGATCAGTCAAGGGCCTTCCTTTCACATGCCCTCCCAACTTGGTATCGTATCCTGCTTTAGCAACGCTTCTAGGCTGGGAAGCCTGGCAGAGTCCCAGTTGTATTAATGCTCCACTACCACTATTCTATTATGGCATTTCCCCATTGAGAATATCCCTTACGACAAAGAAAAAGATTGCACATAGTTAATACAACTCTTCCTACTGTACACTCAGCAGTATCAGTTACAACAACTTGCCTGTGTATTGGCCCAGAGGAGCCCGCCCATAAACTCACATCAGTCCACAGTCCAATCTGAGAGATATTTGCACATCCAAAGTAAATTTTGACCATGTCCATGGATCTATAGGAACCACAGTGACTTTTGCCCCAGTGTACATTAGAGCTAAAAAGGTTGACAACTTTGAGAGTTATCAAGTCCCCAACATACCTGACCAGACTATAAAGCCTCCACTTCCAAGTAGAAAAGGAAAGGCCTCAACCATGCCTTAGACCTCTTTTGTTCTTGAAAGGACAAAGTTCTGGGTAGAACAGTGGTGTTGAATGTGTTAGATACACATCAGTTCAAACAGCGCAGATCTCAGCAAGGGGGTCTAGGTCTTCTTAGTCCTCTTCCTGTCAGCAAAGTGGTCCTGGCCAGAGTGGGTTGAATGTGGGGTTTGTCAGTGAGCATGGGATGATCTCCACTCATTATCATCCCGCATAACTGGTAGGGCCCCCTCATCTACTAGTCAAGGAGGAAGCCTCTATCATCTCATTGGGAGTTTGCCCAAACACATTCCCTACCATCACTTCTTTCTCACTAACTGTAGGGCTGGACTTCAGTACATTTCCATGTAACCAAATGCCCCTTTTTACCAAATACTTTATTAATAAGGTCTCTTATTGCCCCTTGGGTCCTGTTCCATACTTCACTAGTAAACCTGTGGCTTCATGCTTGTATTTTTCCAAATGGGTATGCTGATCTTAGCAGCCTCCAGAAGACAGAGTTTTAAATTCCATGGAGTCAATCTGCCAACAGCAGGTCGGGCAAAGCCCCACATACTTTTTCCTCTTTTACTCGAAGACAAACAGGCCAGGTTTGATAGCAGTCTATAGGAGCTACAGGTATTCTCTTGGAAACATAGAATATATTAGTTTGTGAAAGACATCAGTTGTACTCATATTATTTCAAATATCATAACTGGCAAATATGCTCTGAAGCTTGCTAGGTATCATATGTCTCCCTTGATAATAGGCATCAAAGGCCAAAGAGAATGAATGACACCTTCAACTTGCCAATTAACAAGACATCATCATACAGTGAAAGCACTGAACATCAGAGGAATTTTTCCGAGACCATATGAACATTCACAATTCAAATATGTACCACATTTCAACACTAAATACACATTATTATACACTTCATACAATAAATTGGCTCCTGGGCCTTCAAATGACAAAATCACTTTTAATTCTTTATCTTTTAACCACAAGTTCTACAGTTACATTCAGATACTTTTTTCAGAAACACAGACCATAGATATTTGTACACAGACATGACAACACAAGCTTCCAGGAGACCATCTACTCTCGTGGGGGCAGAAGCTTGGGAAATAAAGGGGGACACACACAAGGAAAGCTACTGACACCAGTAAGCAAGAGTTTGTACATACTTTCAACCATTTCTCAGGCCATAAAAATGTACTTTTAACAATTAGGCATCATTCAGAAAGGTGATTCCAATCCCACCTATTGCTGCCTAACTCCCAAAACTTTCTTCAATAGGTAGAATACACTATCATATCCCAGAGAATCTGTCTTACCTCTAACCTGGTTCACACACTCTGAAAAACTGGACAATGGGAGGATCCTTATGATCCCCCTTCACCCACTTTGTAGACAAGGGTGGGCTACCAGATCCCGGAGGCATACTGCTCAAAACCTGACCCCCACCACTCTACCAGGTCCAGGGGAGCCTTGATCTCTCCTAATGTGCCCCTGTTCTTCAACCAGATCAAGGTGCCTCATCTTACCCCATGACCCATCTTACACAATCTGAATGCTACCCATCCCAATGCCTTCTCCATCCTGACATGGAACATGCAATTGCTTAGTGGGGGGACCCTAACCACCCCCCTACACACTCACCACTTAGGTTACAGCATGTACTACTAGATGCTGGAGAATATATCTTAGGCACTAATTTGACCAGTGTGGGCTCTTGTCTAATAAAAGGGCCACACACATTTGAGGCCAAATTTGCTATCTCATGCACAGAGTTAGTCAAAGCCAAGGACGGTAAAAATACAAAAAGCTATTTTTGTTCTAGCAAAAATACAAAAAAAAAACCACTTTTACATTGAGACACTTTAATATTTAAAAAGACAGTCAAAAGAAGAATGGTAAAAGTTTATGCTCCCCCATTAACCTTGTAATACACACCAAAAATAACAACAGAGTAACAAAGGGGACAAATAATGTCAATGACATTTGCAGGATACCGTCTTGTGGAGGAGCCACATCTAGAGTGCAGCTAAGTGGCTTTCTATCCTGCAACTCTATTCTCAAGTAAGAGTAGGGCACAAATCCCCATATCTCAATAGACCCCAGAGAGAATAAGAAAACTGTCTCATGAGGATGAGGGTTAGAATAGATGACGCAAGTTCAACATTTTAGAAAGCTTTATTCACATTCCCTGGAGTTTGAGTGACACAGGCCTGGTGTTCAATTCATGTAGTTAGAAAAGATGGGGCTGTTGTTGCCTCTGCCAGAAGGCACAAAGGGGGTCTGGCCTGGGAGAGAACTACACTTCCAGGAGCTGCAGAAAAAAGTACTAGGTTTTCTAAGGTTGACATGTGAACTCTAAGAAAGAGAGTGTGGTGGGCATTTTCTCTACTGTCATGAAGGAGAGACAATGATTGCCTCTCCCTTGCCTCAAGCAAATAACAAAGAGCTTCAGAAAGCTTAGCTTATATGTCCTGGAGTTAGAAGGATGCTGGGACTAATATCTAGCTAATGAAAATGAAGTCAAGAACCTGGGTCAGGATCTGCCCCGATCAAAAATACAATAGAGGGCTGGCTTATGACACTTCCACTACTTACAGAAGAAAGGGCTATGTTTTCAGTAGTCAACATATGGATCCTGCAAGAGCTAGTGAATTAACACTGTGTTAACAGACAAGCTCCCAAAGGAGAACCTGAAGAGACAAAAAGCTCCAACAGAAGTGAAGGCCAATAACCCTGGGGTTTTCAGGCAAGTCTAGTGTCTAATCAGAAGCTAGATATACAGACCCTTTAATTAAAGGGAGACAGGCACTAGCATCTGACTCCCATGGGAAGAGAAGCTGGGGATAGAGCTGCCCTGCAGAAACAATGACTGTGTTTTTCAAGGTTGGCATGAGCTTGACTTGTGTCTTCTGCAGTCAGCAGGGCATAGGAACTAATGTTTGACTTGTTTAAATGAAGTCAAGAACCTAGAGCTGAAAATGCTGGCCACGATATACAATGAGAGGGCTAACTTGAAAGGGAATTGCACTTCCTCCACCTAAAGAAGAAAGTTTTCTGTTTTCCATGGTCAATATGAGAATCCCACATAAGTAAGTTTACTCAGATTCTCTTAAAACGAAAGCACCAAGGAGAAGTGCCTAGACAGGTGGATAACCCCAACAACAGCATGGATCACAATAGATTATGGACTAAGGGGGAGTCTAGTGGCCAGCTGGATAAAAGGCAATGGATATGGCAGGGTCTGACAATCTGAAGTCCCTTTAGGAAGCTCAAAATGCACCCATGAAAAGTATTAGCTGAAGATTTCCTCCACATCACACAGTCCCATAATTTTGCAAACCATTCAAGGGTATATTCTTCCCCACACTCACCTCTCTCCCTGGGGACCATATCAAGGGTGTTGGTCAGGAGGACAAGGTAGATGAAGATGGCAAAGGCAAAAAGAGGTAAACTCTGTCAATCCCATATAGACATACATATTACTTCACCTGCTGGATTTTAAAACTCAAGACACCCGCTTGGAATAGGCAGAAATTTCCCAGTATTCAGGAGTACAGGTTTTTAATTATTATACTAAATGTGGCTTCTAAGAGTTTGGAAGTGATCACAGGATGTTTGGTTACTGAAGAGTAACCACACAGCTATATGTACTTTCCAGAGATTTCCTGTCAGATTTCCTGACAGATCCCCCAAGTCAGTTTCAATGTAAGAAAGGGAAGAAAGTAACTTTCTCTTTATTCTTATAAAACAAAATTTCACAAAGTATTGATGAAGACCTGTTCTGTAGGAAGTCCTCTCTTTGGATCATTTATAAAAGGGTCTGGCTTTCGTTTCCCTCTAAATATTGTGGAATGACAATATCACAAAAGACACTTTTCTTGGAATGGGCTATGCAAACATGGCCAAATACTGCTGAGAAGGTCACCTTATCTGTGTAACATAGAAGATGATAATGCCCCACTTCAGAGTTATCAAGCTCAAACAAGAGCTTAAAAAATTATCTGTCACAATCAACCAGAAAAATAATATCCAGAAAACAGATGTTGGGAGAGGTCATGGAAGACAGGCAGACTTAGAGGCACCATGAATAGGTCCATTCACCAAAACAACCACTGAACTGGCAAGAACCGTCTGAAGCAATTCTGGGGTCTAGTTGAACAACTGTAGTGTCCAGGGGAGTGCTTATTAAACTGATAAGAACAGACAGTACACCTGATCTTAGCCAAAAGACCTAGAAGCAATGGGGGGGGAGGTGCTTATTAAAGAAAGGGGCAGGAAATTTTGGTGAATTTCAGCCCTTGATTTCAGGTCCCCCAGAAATAGAAGGATGAGACTAGTGTCCTAGGAGGTAAAGAAGTTGGGTCTGAAGCTGCCCATGCAAAAGGTTCAAAGGTGCTTGCCTGGGAATGAACTGCAATTTTATCACCTGCAGAAAAAAAAAGCTGTGTTCTCCATGGTAGATATGTGGACCCACAGAACAGGAGTGTGGTGGGCATTTTCTCCACCCTCATGAGGGAAGAACAAAGATTACTTGACTCTTGCTTAAAGCACATAACAAAGACCTTCATAAAACTACAGTAAGAGTCATTAGATTTCAAAAGATACAAGGTCTAGTGCCTGAGTCATGTAGCAAGAAAACACAGGGCTCTATCTGGCCGGCTAGAAGGGTCAAGGTGCAGCACTTCCACCTCCTGCAAAACTTGCCTTAAATAGCCTTTCAAAGGAGAAAAGAGGCAAGTGGGACATGGCCTCGGAGGAACACATCACAGACTTCCCATCCTCTAGCTTTCTGGAAGGACTGCGTGGTGTTCTGCCACACTCCAATAAGCTGTACTTCAAGCTATTTCCTGCCTGTGTGGCCTATATGGATATGCATGTGCAAGGTCAACAGGGCAAAAATGTAGAGACCATACCCTACACTTGAATAACACCAGGGCATTACTCCTCCTGGGACACCCATAAATCATTGAAAGGAAGGCCATGTGAGAAAAATAAATAAAAAATATATCAATAACAGAAAAATTATCTAATTCATAGCTTCTTACTAAGGGCTAAAATCAATCCTATAAGCTCTCTAGCACTCACACATCCTCTCTTTTTCTCTCTCTCTCTCTCTCTCTCTCTCTCTCCTGTTTCCTAAGAGGCACCCTGCAGGGCTCTGTTTTCACAACATCTGAAAGAGCTGAGGAGACAGAAAGGAAATGTAAATCTTTCTCTTTACATTCACCAGAAACTGCCTTTTAGAGTTTGCTTTTTACAGCCTTAAAGAGTTCCTGAGCCAACAGCTGGGGTATGAGCTTCAGGCCTCAGTTCCTGCCCAAAACCATATCCCAAGGGAAAAATCGAAGCCAAGATCACAATCCCCAGCAGATAAACTTGTCTCCAAGGAAAAGAGAGCAGTCTCTGTTATCAACCTAAGACAAGAAGTGGATACAACAGTTCACAGTACCCTGTTAATTTGGTTATAGCCATAAATCTTCTTCACCCCCTTTACAATCCACAAATAAAAAGCCTGGGTAACTGGTTTTCTTCCCCCAAAACTCTCTCCCTCTTTCACTTCTGTGTTGGCCCTTTTTCCATCTGGGGAAAAGTAAAATAAACTTTTCCTTATTTCTATCCTAATCTTTATGTGAGAAATCTTTCTCAAAACCTGTGTTTACTAGCTCACACCCTAACAATCATAAGATTACCCTTTTCTCTGAGGAAGCTCCTGCTGTCTGTCACACATCACATGTTTCTCTTTAAGACTCCGACTTGTATGATTGGAGACCCACGATCGGAGGTAAAGGAGAGCATTGCTGATGCAAGTGCAACAGCTCCAATAAGCTTCACTCATAACCTTGAAGTTAGAGGGACAAAGACACTCATTCACATATGAAGAGAATCTGGGACTGAAGCTGCTCCTGCCAGAAGATATAAAAGAGAGCTAACTAGGGGGTGACCTGCACTACCAGCGCCTGCAGAAGAAAGCTTAGTTTTCTGCATGTGGACATGTGGATCCCGGTGAAGGGAGTGTGATGGGATTTTTCACATGCTGAAGAGAAAGAGAGGGACAGAGATCACTTCTACCTTTCTTCAAGCAAATGACCAAAAGCTTCAGAAAGCTTGTCTTGTATCTCCTTAAGTTTGCAAAATAGTGTTTAGTGTCTGTCTCAATGCAAATGAAGTCAAGAACCTGGGGCTGAAGATGCCATGGCTAGAAGGTACAATAAGAGGCTAGTTTGGAAGTAAACTGCATTTCCACCACATGTAGAAGTTAAGAGCAGGGGTTTTCGATATTCACATATGGACATTAGGAGGATGAGTGGCCTGAGATCCTATTAAAAGGAAAGCATCCAAGAGGAGCACATAGAAAGAAAACAAGGATCCCAACTGAAGGATAGTTCATAAAATCCTAGGGGTTAGAGGACATCTGATGGCCAGAGGAAAGGCACATTCCTGAATGCCTGCATTGAATGGGATGTCAACACACACCCTCTCACAAAAGAGCCTTACTAAAGGCTCCAAAGGTAAAGATGATAAATGTCAAATACTTCAATATTCTAAAGTGAGGTGCTAGGCCAACTGGCAGACAAATGGACCCATATTAGACCATCACCCACCAAAGAGATATAAAAGAGTTGAGGTGGAAAAAGTAGGAAATTTTCAGAGAGAGTTGTCAATGTGGTAAACACAGCTACCTGATCAGGACTTAGAAGACCCATACTTAGAGCCTGTCTCTGACACTTTCCAGCTCAGTCCCATTCTCCAAGTTCAATTTTCACATCTCCAAATTAATACAGGTAAGTCACATTACATACTTCCTGGATTTCTCCCAGCTCCTGGGGTTCACATTATCCCTTTTAGTGTCAAAGTTCCATATTGCTATTTTCTGGACTTCTGAGATACTCATTCCTGATTCTTCACCCTGCCACTCTACCCAGTTGATTTCTACATCTAGTTACAAACACCTGGTCTTCAGGCACTCAAACGTAACACCCTGAGGAAAGTTTACCCTGATCACTCACTCACTCTGACCCCACTCCACAATAAATCCTGTGTTCTATGTTATGGGTCCTCATAGCAGCCTGGTTTTTATTTTCCTAGAGAATAAGCAGAGCACTTATCACATTACAATTTTACAGTTATACAACCAAACCCTAAATTACTGATAACTCCCCTGGTCTTTTAGCACTTTAAGGGCAGAAACATGTCCTTTTGGTTATTGCAGCTGCCCAAATAACAGTGCCTGGTACATATTGTAATAGCATTCAAAAGCATTCTTGAAATTAATAGTTAATATAAGGTCATTTTTTTTTTTTTTTTTAGACAGAGTCTCACTCTTTTGCCCTGGCTAGAGTGAGTGTCGTGGCGTCAGCCTAGCTCACAGCAACCTCACGCTCCTGGGCTCAAGCGATCCTCCTGCTTCAGCCTCCCGAGTAGCTGGGACTACAGGCATGCGCCACCATGCCTGGCTAGTTTTTTTTTTCTATATATTTTTAGTTGTCCAATTAATTTCCTTCTATTTTTAGTAGAGACGGGGTCTCGCCCTTGCTCAGGCTGGTTTCAAACTCCTGAGCTCAAACAATCCACCCGCCTCGGCCTCCCAGAGAGCTAGGAGTACAGGCGTGAGCCACCGCGCCCGGCCTAGGTCATGTTTTAATAGATTAATTTGTATGAGTGTGATCAGGAAAGAGCATTAAAAGGTGAAGACTCAACACAAAGAAAAAATGGGCCAATGCCAGAGTAGCCCACAATGGAACAGATAATGGAGAAAGACAGTTGGAGATGGATGGACTTACAGGGGCTCATGGAATCACATCACTTAAGTGGCTGTCTCTATGTGGATGTAACCTGCTCCATGAGTCAAATACCAACTCTCATAATCTTGATATTTGAAGAATATCACAGAAAGACTTATGTGCCTGGCCAGTGAGGAATACTAGAGAGAGGATTTCCAGGAGCAAGTTCTTTCTCTCTCTCTTTCTCTCTCTCTCTCTCCCTGCCCCCACCCTCTTCTCCCTTTCTCCAAAAAGTAAATAAAAATCATTTTGAAATCTTCCTTTCTCCTATCCTTCCCTCCTACCTAACTTTGACTACATGTACAAATGTTGGACAATTAAAACTTCTCCATACTCAACTAGAGGCTATTTTCAAAGTTTAAATGGCCTAACACACAGGTCTAGAACAATCATTTATAACTCTCAATTGATAAGCCTTAGCTTACCATCCTTGCTTTGAACTCCTACATTTCTTACTGAATCGAACATTTGATTTCCATGATTAATAAAAAGGTGAAAACCTCTTTAGACATGTGCTTACAAGATGGCTGTCATTGCCTCCAGCCATAGAAAAGATGCTAAAATGTTGGCCTGACATAAAATCATATTTTCAAAGTGTTGGACAAGAAGAATGTCCTTCTTTAATTTGGAAATGTGTTGAGGATGAGAATAGAGAAAAGGATTATAGTAAAACAGAAATTTATCTGCTGTTTCTCCAAAATTGTTTCATGATCTTTGAAGAGGCCATAAGGAGCCTAAGAAAAGAATGGACTGACTGCATCTGAGTTGTTAGATGTTATGTACAGGTTGAGACAAAAACTCATACAATGGAAAAATGCTTCATTTTTTGGAAATAAGGCTGCTTTGGAACTAAAAAAAAAAACAAAGAAATTTCAAAGAGTTTCAAAATTTACACTAACAGCTGACCCCTTTTAGTGCTTTATGTTCCATGGTAGCAATGCAGGCACTCTGAAGCCTCTGTACAAAGATGTGTATAGAGTAATGCACTCAGGACTTAAGACCTAGGGTGAAAGACTTTATCAGCAAAGTGTCTACCTAAAGTCTTGTTTGCCCCTTGGCTGGGAGGGGCACCTGAGCATTGCGTTCCCATGGAAGAAGGCACTAAAACAACTCAAAGTGAAGGGGGAGGGGGTCCTTATACTACCAACAGGTGTAAGCTGTTGACTGCTCAAATAAAGTACTCTTCCAGACCTGAGACTGGTGTTTTCTTGCCACTTGAACAGAGACTATTTTATTGAGATAACAACTTTTACCAGCACTCCAAATAAACCAGTATTTCAGATATAATTTTCACTTTTCCAAAATTGGTTTTCTAATTTTAGAGATGTGAGCAAATTATAAATAACCCACTCGCTGTGAAAGTACAAAATGTAACCTTTTGCTACCATCTAGTGGATTCACTAAACTTTACAATGAAACATTTTTTGCTTTAACATAGTCATTCTACTATTAACACTTCATTACCTTCACCCATCACCAGGAAACATCCCTAACAAAAACAACAAAAGATGTTCCTGGCGCCTATTTTGACCAGAGTCTTATCTCTTTTGGTGCTCTACAATAGATACTACCTCCATATAGCTTTGAATTGAGCTTACAATAGACTCAAGTAGCATAAAGTTTACGTAGCCATAAAAATAACTTGGATAGTTAAAGTTATTAAAGGATGACAGAAAGAACAAAAGGAACTACAAGAAATCCAGCATTGCAATATGATGACCTTTCAGACTTTTGTGTTCTGAGGACATAAGGTCAGCTAACAGAGAGAGGGCGGCTCCAATACTTCTCTAATCCACTTCAAATTTGGTTAGAATACTAAGCTGCTGTATGATGAATAGTAAAGCTACCTGGGGAAGAGAAGGCTAGTTATTCATCAACATTCATACTTCTCTTCTTTCACAGAAGTTTTACCTAAGCAAATGGCCAGGCCCCTGCTACAGACCTTAGCCCCTTGCCCTTGCCCCTCCTCCTAAGGCTATACATGGTGGTGAGCAATCTCTGAATGTGTGAAAGACGGTGACAGTCTAAGATGGCAGAGGAACAGGACAGCAAGCCAATACCAGCCCCAGAGTTTCCCAACCATAATTTTACATGAGAGACAAATGAACAAGCAGAGATTTTAGGGCAGGAAGCTGGAAGCAATAGGAGAGGTTAAGAGAGGAAATACGGATGTAGACATCATCTTTACACTAGTGAGATTCGGCAAAGGAGGGACCTGAGACAAGGGAGCTTAAAGACAGATCCTTAGAGAACACCAAAACTTAGAGGATAGGAAGAGAAAGACTAGTCATAGAAAGATCAGAGCAACAAGGATGAACAACAGGGGAGCATAAAAGTCACAGGGGTAAAGGAATCATCAGTCTTATGGAAAAGAAGCTCTGAGAAGGCCGGGCGCAGTGGCTCACGCCTGTAATCCTAGCACTCTGGGAGGCCCAGGCGGGCGGATTGTTTGAGGTCAGGAGTTCGACACCAGCCAGAGCAAGAGCGAGACCCCATGTCTACCAAAAATAGAAAGAAATTAATTGGACAGCTAAAAATATATAGAAAAAATTATCCGGGCATGGTGGCGCGGTGCCTGTAGCCCCAGCTACTCGGGAGGCTGAGGCAGGAGGATCGCTTGAGCCCAGGAGTTTGAGGTTGCTGTGAGCTAGGCTGACGCCACGGCACTCTAGCCTGGGCAACATAGTGAGACTCTGTCTCAAAAAAAAAGAAGCCCTGAGAAAAGATCTGTGGATCTGTATAACTATGGGATGTCAGTATGACCACTCCCTGTAGCTATTTGCCTTTTTACATCCTCCCATCACCTTACCCACACAGTATGCCCAGGTCATCCTTATGTGGCTCACAAATTCCTTCCTTATATACCTTGTACCATCTTAGAACATCTCCCACCCTCAGGCATATTGGCTACATCAGGAACACATTACTAGCTGTCACCTTGTAGTCACCATCATTATCACAATGATCCATAATTTCCCAAAGCCAACAAGCATGGCCTGGTGGAATAAGAAATAATCAGGTTACATTTTGAATAAAAAGTGACAGGAAATACCCAATACATGGAAGGAAAGGGAAGTGAGGCAACCAGCTCAGCCAGGATTGGCTGGGAGCTCAGAGAGGCTCCACAGTGTGGGGAAAGAGTGAGAGTCCCACTAGTCCCCATTCCCACCACAGACTCCTATAACCCTAGTCACATGCGTTGTTTGGGTTTTTGGCCCCTCCGAAATTCATGTTGAAATCTGATCCCCAATGTTGGAGATGGGGCCTAGCAGGAGGTGTTTTGCTCATGACGGCAGATCCCATATGAGTGGTTTGGCGCTGTCCTTATGGTAATGAGTGAGTTCTCGCCCTATTAGTTCCCATGAGAGCTGATTGTTAAAAAGAACCTGGCACTTCTCTCTCTTCCCCTCTCTCTTGCTTGCTCTCTCACCATGTGATCTCTGCGCACACCAGCGCCCCACTGCCTTCTGCCATGAGTGGAAGCAGCCTGGAGTCATCATCAGAAGCAGATGCTGGTGCCACGCTTCTTGTACAGCTTACAGAATGGTGAGCCAAATAAACTTATTTTCTTTATAAACTACCCAGATTCAGGTGTTCCTTTAAAGCAACACTAAATGAACTGAGACACTACAAGAGAGCCCTTGACCCTCACAGGCCCTAAAATTAGCATAGGGAGCTCCCTGGAGACTACTTAATGGCACTGCTCCAGAGAGGGAGCTCATGCTGTGTCCCACATACTTCCCAAGTCCTAACCAGCTGCAACACAGCACCATTTTGAGAACCCAACCCCTACCAGACCGCATCCTGCTCTGGGGCCCAACAGCCCTTGCACCTACATATCCCTGGAGTCCCACTGACATCCCCATGCATCAAACCAGAGGGTGGCCGTGGCGCAACACCAGTTGGACCCAGCAAAGCAGCAGGGTCCCGAGCACTCTAGCACACATGGTGCCCTGTGCCCCAGGGAACGGGCAGTGTGGCACATTGGGGAGGCTGCCCCAAGACAGAGGGAGCCAAAGCATGTGCTCCCCAGAGCCTGAAACCTGCCCGTCTGCAACTGCTACCACTGACAGCAACCCCAACCCCACCAGCAGCAGTGCCAGTGCACATCTGCATGTGCCCTGAGGCCAAGCTCACCTAGCCTCACAGCCACCACTGCTGCTACTGCCAAGAGTCAAAGCATGTGCCACTGGCAGCAATGCCACCACCCCCCCAACAGCAAAGCCACTACACACTTGCACAAGCCCTAAGGACTGGCTTCCTCCACTGCTGCCACCATAGCCACCAGCACCAGGGACCAAAGTGCATGCTCCCCAGAGCCTAAGAGCTGTCTGCCTGCAACTGCTGCCACTGACAGCAACACCACCCCTCCCAGCAGCAGGGCCCTGCAGACAAGCTCTCCCCACTCACTGCCATCACTGCTGCTGTCATCCAAGCACTATGCTGGAGGGATCACTACACCCTGCCCACCACAGCCTACACTCATGTGCACCACTGGGGAGCCTGACGACAGGCCTGCCCAACCTGGCACCACCTACCCCAGTGCCCAAACAAGCCACCCAGGTGCCTAGCGATCACCTTGCCTCATCCACCATTGCTAAAATCTGTGCACTCCTCCTGGGAGCCTGAGAACAAGCCTACCCAGGCTGCTGCTATCATCACCACTACTACACACTTGCACATGCCCACTGGAGGCCTGGGGACTGGCCCACACAGCCTGTCCCAGCTGCTGCTACCATAAGAGTATGCCCTGTGAGAGCCCAAGGGTAGTCATACCACTGCTACGTACATTTCCACACCATGCACACTGCCCAGGGACCCGAGGACCCATTCACTCATGTAGCCCACTGCCGCCATTGCCAAAACTTGAGTAAGCCACCTAGAGGCCCAAGAATCAGAACATTTGGACCTGCTAACATCAATGCCCACATATACCATCCAGGGCCCCAAAGGACAGGCATGCTCAGCCCGCCATCGCCACCACTGGGACCTTAGGACTGATCCACGTGGTGTCCCCATCCCCAGAAAAACCTCATCACAGCCACTGCTAACAACTACAGCTTAAGCCACTAAGGAAATCACAGACACCACTGACACTGTTTACAGCCAAAGAAATTACACAGAGACTGCACTACTGCACACACCCAGAATCGAAGCTAAAATGCCTTACCCAACCAACACTGTGGATATACACATCTTCAGGGAAGAGTCTTCCCTCTGTGAAAACCAATCCAAAAAAAATGGAAGGAAGTGGGCCGGGCACGGTGGCTCAAGCCTGTAATCCTAGCTCTCTGGGAGGCCGAGGTGGGCAGATTGTTTGAGCTCAGGAGTTCGAAACCAGCCTGAGCAAGAGCGAGACCCTGTCTCTACTAAAAATAGAAAGAAATTAGCTGGACAACTAAAAATATATAGAAAAAAATTAGCCGGGCACGGTGGCGAATGCCTGTAGTCCCAGCTACTCGGGAGGCTGAGGCAGGATGATCGCCTGAGCCCAGGAGTTTGAGGTTGCTGTCAGCGAGGATGACGCCACGGCACTCTAGCCCAGGCAAAACAGTGAGACTCTGTCTCAAAAAAAAAAAAAAAATGGAAGGAAGTGGCTGTTACATCATCAGATGCACAGATATCAATGTCAGGACACAAGAAACAAGAAAAAGAAAGGAAAGATGACATCTCCAAAGGAATACAATAATTCTCCAGCAACAGATTCCAATGAAAAACAAATTTATAAAATACCAGAAAAAGAACTCAAAATAATGATATTAAAGAAGGTCAGTGAGATATAAGAGAATAAAGAAAAATACAATAAAATTTTTAAAAATTCACTATAGAAATGAGAAATTCACCAAAGAGATAGAGACCTTAAAAAAGCACCACACAGAAATTCTGGAAGTCAAGAATTCAATGAATGAAACAAAAAATTCATTCCAAAGCTTCAACAATAGACCAGATCAAGCACAATAAAGAATTTCAGAACCTGAACACAGGTCTTTTGAAATAACCCAGTCAGACAAAAGAAAACAGAATTTAAAAGAATGAATAAAGCCTACATGACATATGGGACACCATAAAGTGACAAAATGTTCAAATTTGGCGTGTTCCAGAAGGTGAAGAGAAGCCCAAAGGCATAGAAAACCTATTTAATGAAATAGGAGCTGAAAAACTTCCCAAGTGAAGCAAGAGATTTAGACATCCAGATACAGACTGGGTGTGGTGGTTCAAGCCTATAATCCCAGCACTTTGGGAGGCCGAGGCAGGAAGATCACTTGAGGCCATGAATTCAAGACCAACCTGGGCAAGATAGTGAGACCCTGTCTCTTAAAAAAAAAAAATTTTTAAATTAGCCAGCCATCATGGCACAAACCTGTAGTCCTACCTACACAGAAAATTGAGGTGAGAAGATCTCTTGAGCCCAGGAGTTTGAGAGTTAGAGACTAAAAAAAAGATATCCAGATATAAAAAACTCAGAGATCCTCAAATAGGTACATCCCAAAAAGGTCTTCACCATGGCACATTCCAGTCAATCTGTCAAAAGTCAAAGATGAAGAAAGATTGTAAAAACAGCAAAAGAAATGCATTTAGTCATATATAAGGGAACCTGCATGAAACCCACAGCAGATTTCTCAGCAGAAACCTTAGAAACCAAGAAAGAATGAATTGATATATTCAAAGTGCTAAAAGAAAAAAAAACTGTCAGATAAGAATACTCTGCCCAGAAAAGTTATCCTTAATAAATAAAGGAGAAATATTGTCAAGATGGCAAACTAGAAGCAGCCCACACATGCCGTTCCCCAGGAGAGGATCAAAAACCTACAGATGGGCCAGGCGCAGTGGCTCACGCCTGTAATCCTAGCTCTCTGGGAGGCCGAGGCGGGCGGATTGTTCGAGTTCAGGAGTTCGAAACCAGCCTGAGCAAGAGCGAGACCCCGTCTCTACTAAAAATAGAAAGAAATTAATTGGACAACTAAAAATATATAGAAAAAATTAATCGGGCATGGTGGCGCATGCCTGTAGTCCCAGCTACTCGGGAGGCTGAGGCAGGAGGATCGCCTGAGCCCAGGAGTTTGAGGTTGCTGTCAGCAAGGATGACGCCACTGCACTCTAGCCTGGGCAACACAGTGAGACTCTGTCTCAAAAAAAAAAAAAAACCTACAGATGGACCCTCTTAGAGAGAGCATTGTAAATCGTCAGAGTACTATCAGGAGACACTTAGAATGAAAGAGATGGGGGTAGGGAGTTCCACTTGCCAAGATCAGAAGGTACCTGGGGGAAACCCCTACATGTGGCGAAGGGATAAAGGAGAGAATCCCAGGGCCCCATGCTCCCTGCACGGACACTATGACTTGAGCTGAGAGGGAGCCCCCACCACCAACATACAGGCCTCCATACAGATCAGGGAATTGCTCAGAGACTATATAGTAAAGGTACATCAGAAAGCAGGTTCAGCAGGGGCCCACTGGCCTTGGTTCCCAGGTTGCCACAGCTGATGCCACTCTGAGCTCTCAAGTCCAGAGCACCCAGGCTACATAGGGATCAACTTCACTGCAACTGCTCCAACACCGACCCTTGCCAGGTCATGGAGGGAGCATGGAGAACAGATGCTCTTGCACACCCATGAATAGCAGCCAAGCACCCTTTCCCCCCAGGGAACTGGAATGGAGTTCAAGAGGTCCCATGGTAGCAGCCACAGAGGAACCTGTGTGAGGAGAAAGCCCCAGCAATCCAGCAACCCACCCTCCACAGGTCCACACACTGACCAGTGAAAAAAGTCCCCCAGCCTCATGTGCTGCCACACTGACATCCACACCCCCACAGACCTGGGCACTGAGCAGAGGTCCATATCCCTGAGGACTTGCATGCCTCATGTGCCAACCAGGGAAACGAGCCCCTAGCCCTACATGCCACATGGATACCCATGCCTCCATGGACCTGTGATCCGTGGGGCAGGACATGCCCCCTCAGCTCTATGTGCCTATGGGCAAGCAACACCCCACAGACCTGCATGCTCTACAGCAGACCATACCCCCCACCCTGCACACTGCGCATCAGGCCACCCCCCAAAGACTGCACACTGTGTCACTGGCCATGCCCTGTGGTCTTGTGAGCCAGTCAACAGGCCACGCCCCTTGCCCTGCATGCCACACAGCAGGCCACATCACCACAGACCCACAGGCTATGCAGTGGACCATGCCTTTTGGCTGTGTGCACTGCCCAGCAGGCCACCTGCTACAGCCCCAAGTGCTGACCAGGAGAACAAGGCCCCTGGACCTGCATACTGGCTGGCAGGCCACACCCCCGTGGCACCACGTGATGCCACACCTGCAGTTCAGTTCTCCACCACAGATCTGCTAGTCACAAGCCGCCACCTGCCACATACTGACATTACACCTGGACCTGGAAGGAGTGAACACCCACAGCCTTGACACCTGTGGCCACCACCTAGATAGCCTTGCCAAACAGCCAGTGCCACCACTGCAGGGAGACCAGGGCAGAGCAATCTCCTACAATGCCTGCCTCAGCGGAGAGGAACTTACACAACCCCCTGCCCAAGCTTTCAAAAGTGGCCTAGGCTTTGGCTGGGCGCGGTGGCTCACACCTGTAATCCTAGCACTCTGGGAGGCCGAGGCGGGTGGATTGTTTGGGCTCAGGAGTTCGAAACCAGCCTGAGCAAGAGCCAGACCCCATCTCTACTAAAAATAGAAAGAAATTAATCGGACGACTAAAAATATATAGAAAAAATTAGCCGGGCATGGTGGCGCATGCCTGTAGTCCCAGCTACTCAGGAGGCTGAGGCAGAAGGATTGCTTGAGCCCAGGGGTGTGAGATTGCTGTGAGCTAGGCTGACGCCACGGCATTCACTCTAGCCAAGGCAAAAGAGTGAGACTCTGTCTCAAAAAAAAAAAAAAAGTGGCCTAGGAACCAACTCACCTCCCAACACTAAAATCTCCCAGCGCTGGCCCAAGTCCCGAGACCTACCCAGGCACCCACCAAGATCTTACAACCCTCCCCGCTGCCGACTGCAGTCCCGTGACAAGCCCGAGTGCCTGACAAGATACCACAACCCACCCACCCACCGCCAGATGCAGTCCCATAACATGTCTAGGCATGGGTCAATGTCCCACAACCTGCCCAGGCATCAGCCTAGGTCACATCAACTGCCTCTGTGGACAGGGACTTGTGCAGCCTCCTACCCAAACTTCCAATAGTAACCTGGAGAGCAATCCACCAATCCAAACAAATATCCCCCCAACACCAGCTTGGACTCTGACAGCCACAGGGATCAAGATGACACAGCAGAACAGCTGCATTACAGGCTCTCAGTGCATCCACCCCTCACCCACCAGGACAATCCTCCAGAGTAGGACATAAAGTGTTATATAGGGACCCCTCCTACTTCTCACTAAGTAGGAGATTTCCCAGCAAAGGAAAACAGATGTGCTGCAAACCCATCAGCCCTGAGCTAAGAGAAAAGGTTTCAAATGAGAAGAAATTAGCCAAAAAATTCTGGCAACGAGAAAAAAGAAGCTAGTTCTACACCCCCAAAGGATCACAATAGATCCAGAGCAATGAACCCAAACCAAAAGGAAATTGTCAAAATGTCAGAATCCAGAATATGGACAGCAAACAAGATGAATGGAATTGAAGAGAATGTTGAAAATCAACACAAAGGAAACAAAAAAAATTCAGAACATGGATGAAAAATATGAACAACTCACTAAGGAGATAGACAGCATAAGAAAGGATATAAAAGAACTTAAACAAATGTTAACAAAATGTTTAACAAAAACTTAAAGAGTCATTTAGGGAACTACAGAATATAGTAGGAAGTTTCAAAAACAGGATAGGCCTGGCTGAAGAAAGAATCTGAGAGCTTGAACACAAGGCTTTCAAACTAACCCAGTCAGTCAAAGATGCAGAAAAAAGAATAAAGAATGACCAACCACTCAGAGAAATATGAAACTATGTGAAAAAAGCCAACATACGAATTATAGGTATCCAGGAGGGAGAAGAAGAAAAAGCAAAAAGCTTGGAACACCTATCCAAGGGAATTATTGAGGAAAACATCCTCGGTATTGCCAGAAATTCAGATATCCAAATACAAGATGGTCACTGAACACCAGAGTCAGTCATACAAATAGGACATCTCCAACACACATAGTCATCATCCTGGCCAAAGTAAAAAAAAAAAAAATAGAAAAGATCACTGAAATAAAAAGTTGGTTTTCTGAAAAGATAAACAAAATAGGCACACCTTTAGCCAGACTAAGAAAAAAAGAGAGAAGACTGAAATAAATAAAATCAGAGATGAAAAGGAGACATTATAACTAATACTGTAAAAATCCAAAAGATCATTAAAGACTACTATGAGCAACTATATGTCAATGATTTGGAAAACCTAGAAGAAATGGATAAATTCTTAGACACATACAACCTACGAAGATTGAACCAGGAAGAAATCTAAAACCTGAATAAATCAATAACAATTAACGAGATAAAAGCAGTAATAAAAAGTCTCCCATCAAAGAAAAGCCCAGGACCTGATAGCTTCACTGCTGAATTCCACCAAGCACTCAAAGAATTAATACCAATCCTATTTAAACTATTCCAAATAATCGTGGAGGAAGTGATACTCCCAAACTCATTCTATGAAGCCTGTATTACCCTGATACCAAAACCAGACAAAGACACAACAAAAAAAGAAAACTACAGGCCAATACCTCTGATGAACATAGATTCATAGATTCAAAAGTCCTCAACAAAATACTAGCAAACCGAATTCAACAACACATTAAAAAGATTATTCAGGGCCGGGCGCGGTAGCTCACGCCTGTAATCCTAGCTCTCTGGGAGGCCGAGGCGGGCGGATTGTTTGAGCTCAGGAGTTCGAAACCAGCCTGAGCAAGAGCAAGACCCCATCTCTACTAAAAATAGAAAGAAATTAATTGGACAGCTAAAAATATATAGAAAAAATTAGCCGGGCATTGTGGTGCATGCCTGTAGTCCCAGCTACTTAGGAGGCTGAGGCAGGAGGATCTCTTGAGCCCAGGAGTCTGAGGTTGCTGTGAGCTAGGATGATGCCATGGCACTCTAGCCCAGGCAACACAGTGAGACTCTGTCTGAAAAAAAAAAAAATTATTCATCATGATCAAATGAGATTCATCCCAGAGATGCAAGGATGGTTCAACATACACAAATCAATCAATGTGATACATCATATCAACATAACAAAAACCGTATGATCGTTTCAATACACGCTGAAAAAAGCATTTGATAAAATTCAATATCACTTCATGAAAAAAAAAAACCTCAAAAAACTGGGTATAGAAGGAACATATCACAACATGGTAAAAGCCAGATATGACAGACCCACAGCTAGTATCATACTGAATGAGGAAAAACTGAAAGCCTATCCTCTAAGATCTGGAACAGGATGCTCACTTTCACCACTGTTATTCAACATAGTACTGGAAGTTCTAGGTACAGCAGACAAGAGAAAGAAATAAAGGACAACCAAATTGAAAAAGAAGCTGTCAAATTATCCTTGTTTGCAAATAATATGATCTTATATCTAGAGAAACCTAAAGACTCCACAAAAAAACTATTAGAACTGATAAACAAAACAACATGGTACTAGCATAAAAACAGACACACAGGCCAGGCGCGGTGGCTCACGCCTATAATCCTAGCTCTCTAAGAGGCCGAGGTGGGCAGATTGTTTGAGCTCAGGAGTTCCAGACCAGCCTGAGCAAGAGCGAGACCCTGTCTCTACTAAAAATACAAAGAAATTAATCGGACAACTAAAAATATATAGAAAAAATTAGCCGGGCAT
>CAUYSK010094223.1:0-18903 GCA_963575035.1 Avahi laniger | reverse complement strand
TGATTTGTTTTCTGTTTTGTCTTGTTTTGTTCCAGCTTTATAGAGGTATAATCGACAAATAAAATTGCATATATTGGCCGGACATGGTGGCTCACACCTGTAATCCTAGCACTCTGGGAGGCTGAGGAGGGAGGATCACTTAAAGTCAGGAGTTCGAGACCAACCTGAGCAAGATTGTCTCTACTAAAAATTCAAAAAATTAGCTTAGTGTGGTAACATGCACCTGTACTCCCAGCTACTCAGGAGGCTGAGGCAGGAGGATCGCTTGAGCCCAGGAGTTGGAGGTTGCTATGAGCTAGGCTGACTCCATGGCCCTCTAGCCTGGGTGACAGAGCAAGACTCTGTCTCAAAAAAAAAAAAATTGTATATATTTAAGGTATATGTAATGTTTTATGTATACATTATAAAATAGTTACCACAATCAAACTAATTACCATATTCATCACCTTGCATAGTTATCTTTTTTATGTGTTTGATGAGAACATTTAAAATCTACTCTTAGCAAATTTTAAGTATACAATACAATATTATTAAATACAGTCACTATGCTGTACCTAGATCACCAGAACCTATTCATGTTGCATGACTAAAACTTTGTATCCTTTGACCAAAATCTCCCCATTTTCCCCACCCCCCATCTCCTGGCAGCCACCATTGTACTCTCTACTTATGAGTTTGTCTTGTTTAGATTCCACTTATGTGAGACTATACAGTATTTGGCTTCTTATGTCTGACCTATTTCACTTAGTATAATGTCCTTCGGATTTATCCATGTTGCTGCAAACAACAGGATTTCCTTCTTTTTTAAGGCTGAATAATATTCCAGACTGTGTATGTGTGTATATTCTCTTTATCCATTAATCCATTGATAGACAGGCTGATTCCATATCTTGACTATTGTGAAGAATGCTGCAATGATCACAGAAGTGCAGCTATCTTTTCAAGACAAGTATTTTATTTCCTTTGGATACATATCCAGAAATGAGATTGTTGGATCATATTTTTAATTTTTTGAGGGACTTCCATACTGTTTTCCATAATGGCTGTACCAATTTACAGTCCCACCAACAGGGTATAAGGGTTCCTTTTTCTCCACACCCTCACCAATACTTGTTATCCTTTGTGTTTTTGGTCACAGCCATTCTAACAGGTGTGAGGTGGTATCTCATTTTGGGTTTAACTTGTATTTCCCTGACGATTAGTAATATTGAGCATTTTTTCACATACCTTTTGGTCATTTGTATGTCTCCTTGTGAGAAATATATGTTCAGGTTCTTTGTCTATTTTTTAACTGAGTTACTTGTTTTCTTGTTATTATTTGTTTCTATATATTTTGGATATTAACCCCTTATCAATATATCACTTGAAAATATTTTCTCCCGTGTCATAGGTTATCTGTTCATTCTGTGTTTCCTTTGCTGCCCAGAAGCTTTTTAGTCTGATGTTCGATGAAATCCCATTTGTCTATTTTTGCTTCTTTTGCCTGTGTTTTTGGGGTCATGTCTAAAAAATCATTGCCCAGAGCCAGGGGTGGGAAACCTGCAGCCTTCTGATTTCAAGATTGTTCTTTTTTAAGCACCAAACAAGGCAAGAGGAGCTTTCTCTTTCTCTGCTTCACCCCTTTTAATAAAAGGATTTGTTCTGTAAAATTTGGATTCAGCCAAAAGGCCACACTTCAGGACCTAGAAGTTCACATGTGGCCTTAAGGCTTGATATTGACCCAATGTCAAGAAGCTTTTTCTCTGTTTTCCTTTAGTAGTTTTATAGTTTCAAGTCTTTCATCTGTCTTTAATCCATTTTGAGTTGGTATTTGTATATCACATGACACAAAGGTCAATTTCATTTTTCTACAAGTGGATATCCAATTTTCCCAACACCAATTATTGAAAGACTGTGCTTTCCCCATTCTGTGTTCTTGGCAACTTTGTCAAAGATCAATCTATGGTAAACACATGGATTTATTTCTGGGCTTTCTAATCCTTTTCATTGTCTACTTTTATGCCGGTACATGTCTGTTTGTTTGTTTGTTTGATTGATTCATTGATTATTTATTTATTTAGAGACTGGGTCTTGCTCTGTCACCCAGGCTGGAGTGCAGTAGCACAATTATAACTCACTGTAACCTCAAACTCCTGGGCTTAAGAGATCCTCCTGCCTCAACCTCCCTAGTAGCTGGGACTACAGGTGCACTTCACCATTCTAGGCTAATACCATGCTGTTTTGATTACTGTAACTTTGTAATAGAGGTGGTCCCCAGGTTATGGATGAGATACGTATCTGAGAATGTCTTTAGGTTGGATTTGTATCTAACTGGGATCCCTGATGAATCACACATGATAATAACAATATTATAATGTCTTATATGTGCTAATAATAATACAGTAATACTGCAATAATGATAATAATACCCCTATACTATAATAATAAGTTACAGAAACTGTTGTGCTGTTTCTTTCAATTCAAACAAACAGAACATAAAAACAAACTTACACAAAAAGTTTAGCTAGGACATAGGAGAAATCTCAAAAAAGAATATTAAAGAATATTGAAGGTTAACATTCACCTAGTGTTGCCTCTTCTTGCTTACTAGAAGGGACATTTTTGAAGCAAGAAGGTAGGCTAACATTAATTGGAAGATCGTGATGGAGCGGGTGCTGGAGAATCAGGATTTGATTTTGTCGCTGGAGGATACTACTGAAGTTGGTTTCTTGAAAAAGGTATCTAAGGTTGTTGGCACAGCCTTTCTCTTTTTTTCATCATAAATGACCTTACAGCAGCTGGTGTTCTCACTAATTGCACGGTAAACCCTTGGAAACCACTCAGTGTTAGGATCTTGCTCCTCAAGCTTAGCAAATCCTGCTTCAATGAGATGAATGGCTTCAGCTAATTCTTTTGTCCTAAACTTTCTTTGCTCTGAATCTTCTGATTTTTCATATTCTTGGTGTTTCTTTCAGCTGCTTCTCTGTCTATCTGAGACTAACCACTAGTGTAAACATGCTGTGCCAACAAACTGCTTATGCCATGTGGGTTTGTTTACATGTGCAGAAGAAATTAGTTCCTGAATTATTAATTTAATTATTAAACTATAAATTATCCTTATGGGGAGCCTTGGGAGCCCATTGGTAAGTGTGGAACGCTGTAAGTTGGGTTGTCTGAAACACAGGGACTCCCTGTGTATATATTTTTTGAGACAGTGTCTTGTTCTGCTGCCCAGGCTGAAGTGAAGTGGCATCATCATAGCTCACTGCAGCCTCAAACTCCAAGAGGGCTTAAGCGATCCTCTTGCCTCGGCTTTGCTAGTAACTGGGACTACATGCGTGTGCCATCACACCCAGTAAATTTTCTTATTTTTCCTAGAGACAGGGTCTCACTACATTGCCCAGGCTGGTCTACTGGACTCAAGTGATCTTCCTGCTTTTGCTGGTATTACAGACATGAGCCACCACACCTAGCCTTGTAGTATATTTTGAAGTAGGTAGTGTGATACATCTACCTTTGTTCTTCTTCTCAAGATTGCTTTGGCCATTTGGTTTCTTTTGTGGTTTCATTCAAATTTAAAAAATTTTTTTTTAAATTTTTGTATTTTAAGGCTAGTCAAGTGAAGCAGTGGGAGTGGAGAAGGAACAAAGGAATCTATAACTGGTGTGATCAATTAGTTGTAAACACCACTGTACTCAGACCAGCCAGTTTCATTCAAATTTTAGGATTGTTTTTTCTATTTCTGTGAAAAGTGCCATTGGAATTTTGATAGGGATTGCATTGATCTATAGATCACTTTGGGCAGTATAGACATTTTAATAGTATGAATTCTTTCAGTCCATGGACATGAGATATCTCTCCATCTATTTATGTCTTCTTCAATTTATTTCATCAATGTTTTATAGTTTTTTATGTACAGATCTTTCACCTTCTTGGGTAAGTTTATTCCAATTTTTCTTTTTCTTGCTATTGTAAATAGAATTGTTTCCTCAATTTCCTTTTTGGGTAATTCATTACTGGTGTACAGAAACACAACTGAAGAACCAGGTGTGATGGCTCATGCCTATAGTCTTAGCACTTTGGGCGACCAAGGCAGGATAACTTGAGGCCAGAAATTTGAGATCAACATGGACAACACAGTGAGAACTTGTCTCTATCAAAAAAGTTTTCAAAACTAAAAAATTTTTAAAAATAAACATAACTGATTTTTGGGTGTTGATTTTATATCCTGTAATATTACTGAATTTGTTTATTGGTTCTAACAGTTTTTTGGGGGTTTTTTTGGTGAAGTTTTTAGGGTTTTCTATATGTAAGATTATGTCATCTGTAAACAAAGACAGTTTTACTACTTCTTTTATAATTTGGATGCCTTTAATATTTCTTTTTCTTGCCTAATTGCTCTGGCTAGGACTTCAAATACTATGTTGAATAGAACTGTGAGAGCAGGCATTTCCTGATTTGTTTTTCACCAAATATATTTCTTTATTTTACATCCTTCTCCTTCTATGTCCTCTTGAGAGCATTCCTATGATTCATGTAACAGTGGAAAGGGCTGGGCTTTTGGGATGCCTGAATCATGAAGCACAGATACTGCCAGGACATTCTCCATTATTTGTCTCTGCTTATCTTTGCTAGTCAGTGACATCCTCTCAGATTATCTTCCTCCTCATGGCAGGAGCCACAATGATCAGCAATGCTTGGTTCCTCATGTACAAATCAAGCTAAACTTTTCAAATTTGAGGGGGAATCTGATTTACCTTCCTTGGTCATATGCCTATCCTCTGCACCAGTTGACACTGGCCAGAAACTGGGGAAGATACAATGATTAGCAGCAGCCTCTATAATAACCACATGATTATAGTAAGTAAAGAAGCAATTTTTTAAAAGATGGAGAGACTGTTGCCTCAAGAAGATGACAGGAGTGCTACACAGACAAAATAAAACATGTCCATCAAAACTGAACAGTCATTGTAATATTGATGAATATTTCTACTATTACATCTTAGGCTTTGATGTAGAGGCATTGCTTAGAAGAATTTGCAACAACATGACCAGCACACAAATAAGTAGAAAAGTCCTGGGTAGTCTTAGGATCGATCCAATTATTCTTGGTGGTCTGAATGCACCCCATCTACCCAGGATGTCATAGAAGAAATATAATTTCTTTCACTGGGTCCTCATGAACCTATGGGCCTGACATGACCATTAAAAACATATGTTTCTGAACACTTCGTAACTATTGGGACTCTTATTTGTCAGGGGACAGATCTATCCCTTCAGCATCACTAAAGAAGAATAGAACACTTCCAACTGGTGTTCAATGGATGACAGAGCACACTATTATTTTTCCCACAGTGAAAAAAAATCACAAAAAAATAAGAATTGATAGGCAAAGAGAGGACTGTATAAGATATTCTTACAGATAAGAACAGTTTCCAAAAATTATGTATACTACATGTTTCTCAGGAAAAGAAATTTATTTACATTTTCCCAAATAGTTCAGAAACTTATCTACAAATAACACATTGCCACTTTGTTTTTATCTACAGCATGATTCTAATATATAATAACTTATTTACTCTCACAAAATGCATGATTTATTTTTAGTGAATGCACATTGGCTCCTAGTGATCACTGAATTTTTTTTCTAAATTTCCCCAAATTATCTGTTCAATAATCTTCTGGAATTTTTCCAGTTTTGAATGCTAACAATAATGGTCTTTAGGCTTTTTTTCTTGATATGGAAATTTTCCAGCCCCAATCTTTTGGCAGAGCTACTGTTATTAAAGAGCAGGAAATTATAATTAGAAGTTTCTTTGGTTTTTTAACAACATAGGACTTTGACTTTTTGGGGCATGTGTAAGATAACTTATCTTTAGTTATCTTCTGGTGAATTTCAAATATTTTTCTAAATATTTTCTACTTTCTTTCCCATCATTGTGAATCACTATGCCTACATAATCACCATTATCTCCTGAGTCAAAGGGTCCTAACAGTCCTCCAACAAGAGCTTTCTCCAAATTCCATCCACTTGGGTCCCAGTAGGTTCTAAAAATTCATCCTACCCTAATTTTCACTAAAATCTTACTCAGGATAGCAGTTCCTAAAGGAAGAAAAAGTATAAAAATCCCTTACTTCCCATAATTTTCAGTACTTCAAAAAATTTAATTTCAGGGTAAGTAATATAATGAAATAATGAAGAAGAAATGCTATCATTTTGTTTATTTATTATAAGTTTATGCCAGACTCAGCTCTGAACTAAGAGCTCCTCGCCAGTTCAACTGAGTTAATAATTGACTGGAGGAAAGCCTACTGTTCTCTTTAATAGATCCGTATTTCTTCATGGGATATTACAATGTGAGAAAGAAAATGTGGTCCTGACAGCCATCAGCTGCTTGCTCACCTAAGCCATGGCATCTTCCCAGCTGAACATAAAAACAATGTCACAGAACATCAGCATTGGATGTGCACTCTCCATGACTGTGATAGAACAAGAAGAAAACAAGACTGGGTGCAGTGGCTCACACCTGTAGTCCCAGCACTCTGGGAAGCTGAGGTGGGCAAATTGCTTAAGCTCAGGAGTTTGAGGTTGCAGTGAGCCATGATGATGCCACAGCACTCTAGCCCAGGCAACAGAACGAGACTCTGTTTCAAAAAAAAAAAAAAAAAAAAATTGAATACATACAGCTTCTGGCATAATTTAAAGAGTCTTTCAAACTTGGTTATTAATGCAGAGGCTTATAAATTATATTTGAAAGGTTTTCTGTAATATTCTTGATAAATAAGGTAAATCTTAGGATAACTTAGACTGAGTTCATAAATATTGATTTAAAGACAACGTGTCTTCCTCCAGATTTTATAATATGAAAGGTCTGTTAACACAATATTTTAGTTCATATAAGACTGAAGTTAAATTTCTCAAAATTTAAACTTTCTAAATTCTGACAGGGTGTGGCAATTTATGCCTTTAATCCCAGCACTTTGGGAGGCCAAGGCAGGAGGATAGTTTAAGGCCAGGATTCAAGATCAGCCTAGGCAATATAGCAAGACCCCATCTCTACATAAAAAATATATATGTATATAAAAAATTGTATTTAATTAATTGAAATTATAATCAAAGATTTTTAAAGGGTTTAATGTTGTGAAATTTTCATACTGCTACAAGTCATAAAGGCTTAATATGTTAGCTAAAATGGTTATTTTCAGATCCTTAATTACCTCTGAAACTTCAGATAAAAGTTAAATTGAGTTCATTAATAAATTATTACTGAATGCCTAGAAAATATATTAGTAAGAAAAAATGTACAACTTTATTCACTAAATATAGTTTTAATTTGCCATTATTACTTAAAATGGCTATAAATTAAGTTTGTGTAAATATCTTATTATGATGTTATACAGTATGTTTATTTTTGACACATTATATTTGAGATAAATGAATATGCATTTGTTGAAAAAGAAAGGCTAGCAAGACAATTCTTGGCTTTCTGTCCATTAGTTTTGTTTTGTATCTGAAGAAAATATAATTGGTTACTTTTGTTAAATATGGTAATTAATGTAAGTGGTTGACTATCCCAGGTACACTAAACACAGAAAAATATAAATATATAGGCAGGATAAAACATATAATTTGTTGGGCAGGGTGGGGGAGGTGCTGCCCTGCCCACTCCTCCTGCCTCAGCCCTCTATAAAATAAAAGAAATTAGTGCTCACATGGAAGTAATATTCATCAGGTGCTGGGCAGGTGGGAGGGGGGTGGAGGGGATGGGTAAACTCATAACTAATGGGTGCAGAGCGCACGTACTCTATGGGGGATGGGCACGCTTGCAGCTCTGGCTTCGGTGATACAAAGGCAATATATATAAGCAAAATGTTTGTACCCCCATAATATTGTGAAATTTTAAAAAAAAGAAAATAAATAAATAAATTGAAAATATATATATGTATAATTTGTCTATTTATCCAGAAAATTGTTGCAGATGATTAAGATGGTAAACTCGATATAATAAACATCATTTTATTTAATACACTTATAAAATTATATGCTAAGAGTAAAATTAAGGCTGGGCATAGTGGCTCACACCTGTAATCCTAGCACTCCAGGAGGCTGAGGTGGGAGGATCACTTGAGGTCAACAGTTTGAGACCAGCCTGAGCAAGAGTGAGACCCAATCTCTACAAAAAATAGAAAAATTAGCCAGATGTGGTGGCACATGCCTATAGTCTCAGTTACTTGGGAGGCTGAGGCAGGAGGAGCACTTGAGCCCAGGACTTTGAAGTTGCAATGAGCTATGACGATGCCACTGCACTCTAGTTGGGGCAACAAAGCAAGATTCTGTCGTAAAGAAAAAAAAAAGAGTAAAATGAAAACCTTTGCACTTATCATCTATTTGTATATTTATATATCTTTATATGTCTAAATTCTTACACACAAAGAAGTATTAGTAAATACTTTACTACAAATTGTTACATGAATGGTGAACCAAAAGGAGAAAATTACAACTTGGGTTGTTTTCTGTGAAATGAATGAGTTATTTTTGAGTCACAGAGGTACCTTTTTTATTACTACAATATTCTGTTAGCCCTCATCCCTTTGGGCATGTCTTAAAACATTTCAAAAGGTTTCTTATTGCTTAAAAGCGTTAAAAGTTTTCCACTAATTATTGTTTTTTGTTTTGCTGTGCTTTTCAAACACTGCCTGGACAGAACAAAACATTGGTAACTATTGATTCCCTCTAGAGACTCTATCTTACGTTGATATCTTTTCTCCTTTGAAAATTCTCTATTTTGCCTTTCCCAAATGTAGGCCCCAAATTCAGAAAAATAAAACAATATGGACGCTAGAGCTGCTTTACAACTGGCCTGGAAATATGCTATCTTTATCTCTGGGCCTCTGGATGACATTTTTGATTCTTGGCCAAGTTAAGGGCAGTTTTGTGATCTGTTGGCCATAGTGTGGAGCTACTCTGGCAATCCCCACCCCCAGGGTCTGTTTCTTTGCTGATGGTGTACACTGGCCCAACCAGCTAAGTTAGCTGGGTTTCATTATGCGCCTACAGAGATACAAAAATCCCTGCTGGGAAGTTCGGTTCTGAGTTCTACCCTCAGCTAAGATTCCTTATACAGCTTCTAGTGGTTGAACTGGGAGACAGGGTATGTTCTGTGTGTGAAATCACAATGAAAATTCATCTTCCTAGATTAATTATGTATAAGTAAAATATGTTAATATAAAAACATATCAACAATGTGTACTTTTCAGATTAAAAGAAATTTACCTGTATTTAAATAGAAGAACTGATAAAATAATTATTAACAGATTTTTTTCCAGGATTTTTTTTTTTTTTTTTGAGACAGAGTCACACTGTGTCACCCTGGCTAGAGTGCTGTGGCGTCATCGTAGCTCACAGCAACCTCAGACTCCTGAGCTCAAGCAACCCTCCTGCCTCAGCCTCCCAAGTAGCTGGGACTACAGGTTTCCAGGATTTTTGATGGAAATATTCTTGTCAATCAGAAACAATTATAATACACTTTATGGGATAAATAAAAGGACTTGAAGACAGGTTATTGCCATGATTGTTTGTCTCTCCTTCACATATCACTATTCATAGCTGTAGCATCTTGAACCCAACAACTTTCTGTCCCTATTCAGTCAAGAAGAAATGCCTTGATTATTTAATCTGTTAGGAAATTATCTCTGCCTTGTACAGACCTTCAGAGATTCCCTTGTATAGCATGGGTTAACTTTCGCTGATCTGAATTGACCAAATACTTATCTCCAGAACTGCCTGGAGCAAGATACCAACCCTTACCAATACTAGGCAATATGTTAACTAAATACGTATCAATTAAAGGTAAATGATGCTATATAACCATAAGTCTGAGAGTTGTATCAGGGCAGCATGTACCAGCCTGTCATCAATGTTGAGTATTAATAATTGGACTGATACTTTGCACCTGATTTTGGTGGAGCTTGGTGGGCTAAGCCTGGTAACATGCTGGAAAGGTGACTATGCGACCAGCTCACTCTAAGACACACACCTTGAGTTGGCTTTGGGCTGGTACCAAGGTGTTCACACGTTAACGGTGGTTTAATACCTGAAGACAAAGTATATCCAGGGCAACCAAGTATAGGCAGGTAAGGAAGCCTGCACCTGAGATCATTTCTTTTTCCTGCTGTTGCTATCTCATGTTTGTTGCCTGTAATAAAGTGGTCCCATGAGTATAAACTGAGCCCTGTGAATCCCTTCAGTAACCAAACACTTAATCAAAATAATTAATGCACCATTTGATAACCCTAATTGAATTTTGTTCATTAATAGTTCATACTTAAACACAAAAACTGGAGATTGTCAAACAAGCTCTACTATTACTAATTCAAATTTACTCTTGGCATATCAGCCTTTCTCAAAAGTTAATTCACTTCAGATAATTGAATTAATTGCACTCAACTGGATCTGTCAGTTAGCATAAAATAAAAGAGCAAATATTGGTCCAATCACTATTTTTTAGTAAGCTTTGATCATTCTTTGCTTATTTTTAGGGTGGATTGAGACTTTTTTCTTGCCAGACTGTAATTAAAGAACTTTGAAGGCTTGGCCTTTTACTCAAACACTTCATTGTTCTTATTTTCAATTTTCAGAGAAATGTAGAAAAAACAAAGGATTACCAAAACTAAAAATTGTCAATGTTCTCAGAGACTCTGGAACTTCCATGTCCTAAGGTATCCATTTGCCTTAATGACATGGGCTCTCCCTTTATGAGTTAGTAGCACGCCACCCCATGCATTTGGAATTTTACTCTAATTCTAGTTTTTTCCCTGCCACAAGCTGATATGAGTAAATACAACGAATCTAATCATTAAACAGGTACAAGCTTTCGAAAATAAGCACTTAAGCAAACTCTGAACTTGAAACCTGGAGATTTAGTCTTCTGGAAGAGAAAACAAGGGAAGATATGTCTTACGCTTCGCTGAGCAGGACCCTTGTCAGCTACTGCTAATAACTGACACTGTAGTGAAACTCTAAGATGGTAGTTCTTGGATTCATATTTTCAATTAAAAAGACATACATCATTTCCTCTAGATCATTGGACTTGCATTTCACTGGTAGACCTCAAGCTAAGAGTTCTTTGAAATCTACCAGAAGCAGACAATTACTTCTTATGAGACCATTAAACCCTACCAACTAAACCCAGCTCATCAGAAAGGAGAACTGCCCTCTCTGCTATGGTCAGTTGCTCTCTTCAGGCTCACTATATCCTACAAGAACTGTTTAACTTCACTTAGAAAATGTGTCCACCATTAGCCAATGATTGGTGCTCTCTTCTTAAGATAGGTAATATTTATACTCTCCATAGAGTCCCTGCCCTCCTAGAGCACTATTTCTCATTTCTCATTTCTCTTCACACTACCATTGGAAGCCCATCAAACCAATTTATATTCATGATTCAGAATTTTCATGAGTAATCACATAGCCCTTGCTTTTCTCTTGACTAACCAAGAGGGAGTTTATGCCAGAAAAACATATTTTGGTGCAAATACATAAATATTAGAATAGGCTCAGCTGAATTTTTAAAAGCATTTTTGAGATCTGAGCTTGGTTAATCTAGGACAATGGATGGACAGTCTTTTACACAAATAATAATAATTCTTTCTGGTAATTGCCTATAATACATTTTTTCTGTATTGTAGTTGGTCAAAGCATCCTGTCTAGATTCTCAAGTGTTACCATATAAAAATGTTCATATTACATGAATCAACAACTCATTCTAAAATAGAAGGATCAGAAGGGACTGACATTTGTCCAACTCAGAGGCAATAATCCCCAGATAATCTAATCAATTGAATCCTGACAATGGGAAAGAGCTAGACATCAAAGATTATTGTCCCATAGCCTGACTTTGTCTGTCCTTATCCAAAAGTGAAGACTAAGAAAGATAAAAGCATCCCTCATATCTATCAAATGGTAGTTGGCCTAGTTTCTACCACTGGGCCATGGTGTTCCCTGCTAAGCATAAATAATTTCACAAAATGTCAACAAGGACTCTTCATGACCATGATAGAATGAGAAAAAAACTAAGTTCCACTCTATAACTATACATAAGCAGAGACACTATGCAACCACAAAAATGACCCACTAATCCATCTTCAGCTAACACAAATGACTGTTACTTTTTCTCCAATGGCAATGCTAACTGTGCTCTATTTCTTCAGCCTTTAAGTAAAAATTATTAAGATCCCTAATTACTGTATTTTCCTGTGTTAAGAAGCACATACAGGCACAAAATATATCTGTATCCTCAAACTTTTCCCCAAATCATGTAACATAAGCTCAAATTCTACAATGAACTCTTCCTCTCTCCCTTTTACTAAGACCCCATGCTTCCAATGGAATACAGTCCTCTTTGCTGTAGGAAGTTTATAAAACTAACATTGTTAATTACATATATGTTCTTAGTGGTCCTTGACTGGTAACATTAACAAATGATTGACTAAATGGGGCTAAAATGCTGCCTAAAGTACCTGACATAGGATACACTCAAGAAATTTTTATTACCATTTTTGTTGTTATAAGTATTATTAATAATAGCTCTCTAATAAACAAATTGAATCAATTTTTATCTCAGATACAGTCAAAAGTAAGGATTTTTCTATCACTGGGTCTACAGAGATAAGAGCATCTAGTTGACATTGTGAGCACATCATATATGGAGGTATCAATCTATTTTCATTTAATTATGACTTTTTTGAATTAGTCATTTTTGCAATCCCTTTAAAATATTTTGTGGCCCAGATGCAGTGGCTCACGCCTGTAATCCTAGCATTTTGGGAAGCCGAGGCAGGAAGACTGCTTAAGCTCAGGAGTTTGAGACCAGCCTGAGCAAGAGTGATACCCCATCTCTACTAAAAATAGAAAAATTAGCCAGGCATCATAGCACACACCTGTAGTCCTAGCTACTGGGAAGGCTGAGGCAGGAGGATCACTTGAGCCCAGGAGTTCGAGGTTGCAGTGAGCTACAATGATGCCACTGCACTCTACCCAGAATGACAGAGTGAGACTCTGTCTCAAAAAAAGGGGGGAGGGGAATTTAACCTCATTCCTTAATCTCCCAGCTTCATATAAGAAAAATAAAATAAAAATATTTTCTGGTTGATTGATTCATCAACTCTGTCATAGTTCCATTAGAGGTATCAGAGTGCCGATTTATCAACTCTGTTACAGTTCCATTAGAAGTACTAGAGTATAGTGGCTAAAAACGTGGGCTCTAAAGTCAAATAGTCTGACAGTTTTGCCAGATACTGAACAATATTTACACGTAATTTCTATGGACCCCAAGACCCTTTCTTTAAAATGGGAATAATAGTATTAAACACTGTATTCATTTCCAAAGGCTGCCATAACAGATTACCATAAACTGGGTGGCTTAAGACAAAAAGAAATTTATTCTGGCATAGTTCTGGAGACTAGACATTAGAAATTAAGCTATCATCAGGGCTGTGTTCCCTCTGAAGGTTCTAGGTAAGAATCCTTCTTTGCCTCTTCCTGTCTTCCTGTGGTTGCCAGCAATCCTTGGCATTCTTTGGCTTGTAGATGCATTACTTCAATCTCTGACTCTGTTATCGCATGATGTTCTTCCCTAAGCCTTTGTATCTCTGTTTTCTTAATGTATAAGGACATCAGTCATTGATTTGGGCATACCCAAATTCAGTATTAATTTATCCTAACGTCTAATTATATCTGCAAAGAACTTATTTTTAAATAAGGTCACATTTTGAGGTTTCTGATAGATCTGAGCTTTTGCAGAACACTAAATAATCCAGTATATTCACCATATAATATCATCGTAAAAAGTAAATGAGAGAAGTGCATTGTAAATACTTTAAAAATATCATTATTGTCATCATCATAATTTTCATGGATTTGTAGCCAAAAAGAGCATAATTCACAAGCAATTCTTTCATTGAATGACAATAGGAGTTATTTTAGGTCAATTTATTTTGAATGTATCAATATATAAAGACTAACTTAAGTCATTTCTGACAAGAAAAGCCATCCAATATTTCAATTCTCATCAATTTAGTCAGGATGTGTAATACATTAAAAATTAACTTAAGAAACATGTAAGGGTTCCAGTCCCAGCTAAGATGGCATCAACATACTGCACCTTGACTCTCCCACTGAATATAGCTCTAAAACCTGGGTTAATGTGTGTGAGTTATTTCAGGACTCTGAAAAGTAAATAGTAGCAGGTGGATTGAGAAAGATGACCAGAACTCAGGTACCACTTGGTTTCCTCAGTATCCCCCAGCCAACCAGAAAGTGGGCACTCCAGGAGAAGACCTCTAGTTCTGGCTTGAAGAGGGGAAACTTATAACACTCAGAAAGTGTAAACAGAAAAACACTTTTTCCCTCTTTCTTTACCTCTGTTCTCCTATGTGCTAGTCCCCAAGCGATTTCATGGTAGGGATTGTAGCATGCTTAGGCAGCAGGGGCCAGCAAGAGTCAAAACTTCAGAAAGGAAAGTGTCCTCTCTTTTTAATGAAACTGTGATCCAAAGAAGGTGAACCCAATTTCTGTTGCTTTTATTCTTTTTCTCTCCCTCGTCATGTGGCCCTGGATATGGATGCACTTGTGGAAGTACATAGTAGAGCAGGGTAACCAAAATTTAAGCTTTCTCAATGGAGGACCAAATGAGATTATTAAGAAACTACAAAGAATAGAGAATACTATAAGGGAGGAATTTTAAAAAGTGACCCTATACAGTTGTTGATGAACTACTCTGGGATCATCCCTGAGCTACCTATGCTTGGATCTGATCCTATTTGGTATATTAAAGACTTTGAGAAATGAACTAACAAATATACCATTGCCTAGGTCTCAGACTGGCCATCAGGTGGTACACGTATAGGATAGATCTGGACATTACTACAAAGTTGGAGAATTGAGCAGATAGTGGAACCACAATGTACAGGAGGCCATGAGACCACATGGCTTACACTCAACCAGGCTGACTATCTTCTAAAACAAAAATATCGGCTTGGCATGGTGGCTCATACCTATAGCCCTAGCTACCTAGGAGTCAGGAGGATCACTTGAGCCCAAGGGTTTGAGATCAGTCTGAGCAATATGATGAGACCCTGTCCCTTAAAAAAATAAATAATAATACAAAAATATGAACATTCTATAGTATTTGAACACAACCCAGAATTTTACAACCAAATATTCAAAAGTCCTCAATATAAATTTACATTGTATATGAACAACAAGGAAAATTTGTTTGTGTGGGATAAAACAACCAAGAGTCATCAATGCCAAGATGACACAGATGTTATATGTACTTAATTGATGAAGACTTTAAGGCAGCTACTACAAAATTGCTTCAGCAAACAGTCAAGAACACTCTCGGCCTGGTTTGCTGGTTCACGTCTATAATCCCAGTACTTGGGAGGAGGCTGAGTTGGGAGAATCACTTTAGCTTCGGAGTTCAAGGCTGCAATGAGCTATGTTTGTGCCACTGCACTACAGTCTGGGTGACAGAGCAATACCCTGTCTCAAAAAAACAAACAAACAAAAAAAAACCCCAAAACAATTCTTGAAGCCAGTGTAAAAACTACTAAGTCTCAACAAAAAAATAAAACATATTGAAAAGAACCAAATGGAAATCTTAGAAACGAGAAAAAAAGTAACTGAAATTAAAAACTCACTGGTGTAGAAAAATGTCTCAGCCTAAGAGACCTGTGGGACACCATCAAGTATACCAACATACATATAATAGGATTACCAGCAGAAAAGGAGGGAAAGAAACAAAAAAAAATTGAAGAGATAATGTTTAAAAACTTTCCAAATTGAAGAAATAACAGTTAAAAACTTTCTAAATTAGATGAAAAATCATGGATCTACACATCCAAGATGCTCAATGAACTCCAAGAAGGATAAACCCAGAGAAATCCACAATACGACACTGATTGGGAAAATCCCGCGATGGTAAAGAAGAACTGCCCCCAAACTGAAAGAGTGCCGAGAGACCACAGAATGACCCAGATAAACCCAACTTGATTGATTACATTAATTCATTAGAGGTTACTTACACAGAGCTGTCACTCCTGGGATACAACAGGAGTTCTCCAGAGAGTAAAATTCACACTGTCTGCCTGTTTGTGCAGCCTTAGATTTCTTTCTGGCAAGTGACACAGAGCTCTCGCCACATCATCACATGTTTACAGGTAAGACAACCATCTATGCAAAAGGAGCTACTTAAGAATACCCTTTGTGCTTTGGGTGCCTCGCACATTTCTTTTGGCTACCTTGTTTTTTTATCTGTATCTCTGAAGAAATCTGTACGAGTTCTGTTAAACATTAAATGTCAGTGATGGGGAACTTGTATTCTTCCCTCAGATACATTATGGTCAAATTGTCCAAACCTGAAGATAACGAGAGAATCTAGAAAGCAGCAAGAGAGAAGTGACATCACATGCAAGAGATACTCCGTAAGAGTAAAATGGACAATTTTTCTTCAGAAACCATACAAGTCAGAAAGAAGTAAGGCAATATATTTAAAGTGCTGAAAGAAAAAAATTTTCCACCAAGAATTCTATGTCTGGCAAAACTATCAATTAAGGAGAAATTATGCTAAAGAGCATTCTCCAGGCTGAAATGAAAGGATATTTGAAGCCATATGAAGAAATAAAGAATGGTAACGGTAGCTATGTAGATAAATATAAAAAACAGTAGTGTTGCATATTTGGTTTGTAACTCTTCTTTTTTTTCTGTATGATTTAAAAGATAAATGAATAAAACAATAATTATAAATTTTTATTAATGTAGTCACAATATATAAAGATGTAATTTGTAACAATATTAACATAAAGGGGTGAGAGTGATGGAGTTTTAAAGGATCTGAGTTTTTGAACACTATGGAAACTAGGTTGGTATTAATTCAAACTCGATTGTGATTAAGATGCTAATTGCAATCCCCAGGGTAACCCCAGTGCTATAGACTAAACTGTGTTCCCCCCAAATTTTACGTGTTGAAACCCTAACCCCTCAATGTAATGGTATTTGGAGATGAGACCTTTGGGAGGTGATTAGGTTTAGATGAAGTCATGAGGGTTAGATCCTCATAATGGGCTTAGTGTCATTAAAAGAAGAAACAAGAGCGCTTCCTCTTTCCTTCCTCCCCCTCCCCCTCCCGCCCTCACATCCATATGAGGATCCAGAAGGAAGACGGCCGTCCACAAGCAAGGAAGAGAGCACTCACCAGAAACTGAATTGTTGAGCACCTTGATCTTAGACTCCCCAGTTTCCAGAAATATAAGAAATAAATGGCTATTGTTAAAGCCACCAAGTCTAAGATATTTTTTTATAGCAGCCCAAGCTTACTAAGATATCTAGGAAAAAAATTTAAAATACATAAAAAATCTACGAGGGTTTTTAAAGACAAGCTACAAATAAGCTCATTCTAAAACTTATATAGAAAGTAAAGGAATAAGATTAGTTAAAACACTTTTAGAAAAGAAAAATAAAGTTTGAGGAATTACACTATACAATTTTAAGACTTATAATAAAGCTACAATAACCAAGACTGTGTGCTATCAGTGAAGGGAGAGACTATGAATGAAACAGAATAGAAAGTCCAAAAATAGACCCACTCAGATATGGCCTTTGATTTTTAACAATGGTGCAAAAAGAATTCAGTGGAGAAAGTACAGGTTTTTTTCAACAGATATAATTGGAACAACAGGACATTCTTACGCAAAACAAAATACCTAAATCTGCTAAATTATACAAAACTGTACTCAAAATGCATCATAGATCTAAATGGAAAACATGAAAGTATAAAACATTTAGAAAAAAAGAGAATGAAATGTTTGTGACTGAAGTTGGACAAAAAATTCTTTGACACGACACTCAAAGCACAATACAAAAAACATGATAAGTTGGACATTATCAAAATTAAAATTTTTTGCTCTATGAAAAACACAGTTAAGAGAATGAAAAGACAAGCTACAGATTGAGAACAAAAATCTGCAAACCATATATCCAGTAAAGAACATATATCAAGCAATCTCAAAACTCAACACTAAGAAGACAAACAATTCAATTTTTTGAAATGGGCAAAAGATTTGAACAGGCACTTCACCAAGAGGATATATAGATGGCAAATAAATACAAGAAACGTGTGCTTCATCATTAGCTACATGGGGAATGCAAATTTAAATAGCAATGAGATACCACAACAATTCTATTAGTATGGCTAAAATTAAAAATACCCACAGTACTAAATGCTGTTAAGGATGTAGACAATTGCAACTCACATGCATTGTCAGTGGGGATGCATAACGTAGTCATTCCAAATAATGGTTTGGCATTTTCTTACAAAGTTAAACAAATACTTATCACACAACCTGATAATCTCCCTTCTGGGTATTTACTACAGAGAAATGAAAATTAAACATTCATAAAAAATCCTCTACCGCAGTCCTATTTATAATCACCAAAAACTGGAAGCAAACTAAATATCCTCGAATGGGGAACAAAGAAACAAACTGTGTGGGGGGTGTGTGTGTGTGTGTGTGTTTGTGTGTTGGAATATTACTCAGCATTAAAAAAAAAAAAGAAAAAACTTTTTTTTTGAGACAGAGTCTCACTCTGTTGCCCGGGCTAGAGTGAGTGCCATGGCGTCATCCTAGCTCACAGCAACCTCAAACTCCTGGGCTCAAGCGATCCTCTTGCCTCAGCCTCTCGAGTAGCTGGGACTACAGGCATGCACCACCACGCCCGGCTAATTTTTTCTATATATTTTTAGTTGTCCAATTAATTTCTTTCCAATTTTAGTAGAGACGGGATCTCGCTCTTGCTCAGGCTGGTTTCGAACTCCTGAGCTCGAACAATCTGCCAGCCTCGGCCTCCCAGAGAGCTAGGATTAC
>CAUYSK010094220.1:0-14582 GCA_963575035.1 Avahi laniger | reverse complement strand
TACTTTTTTTTTTTTGAGACAGTCTGGCTCTGTTGCCCTGGCTAGAGTGCTGTGGCGTCAGCCTAGCTCACAGCAACCTCAAACTCCTGGGCTCAAGCGATTCTCCTGCCTCAGCCTCCCAAGTAGCTGGGACTACAGGCATGCGCCACCATGCCCGGCTAATTTTTTCTATGTATATATTTTTAGTTGTCCCGATAATTTCTTTCTATTTTTAGTAGAGATGGGGGTCTCACTCTTGCTCAGGCTGGTCTCGAACTCCTGAGCTCAAACAATCCACCCACCTCGGCCTCCCAGAGAGCTAGGATTACAGGCGTGAGCCACCACATCCGGCCTGAACTTACTTTTAGATGAAAGGGAAAGGGGCAGACCAGAGGAGAATGAGTGGAAGAAAGAGCAGACTTTACCAAATTTTCTGTGAATAGCTAAGTGGAATTTTGCAAATACAACTGAATTATTCATTTATCTTAAAAATATTTTGAACAAAATACTCATTTGGTTCGTCGTGCTTTCATATTTCATTGTTTATATTTGAATGTTCTTCATTTTAGCACTTCTATGTTTCCACAATTAATTGCACTGTCATTTTGAATAAATTGCATATTCAAGTAAATACATTTTGGGGAAGATACTAAGCTATTCACCATCTATCACCAAATTTAAAAGCTGGACTTTTGAAAAACATTATCTTTTAATAAATGTTCTAGGAATATTTTGCTGCTGATATACTAAGTAGCACTATTTGATATATGGAAAGTTAACAATCATTTCCCAATATATGTTAAAAGGAAATATGAAATGAAATTTTGTTTTATTTAGTAATTTAAAATCAATGAGGGCAGCAAATATGATTATTCAGGCTCGATCTTATTTGTCTTTGATAACAATTTGTTTGAAAATACTTATCTGAACAATTGTTTAAATTCATCACCTAATTTTTCTAGTGGAGAACAGAAACTCTGACAATTTCTTACTTAGTCAGTGAAGAGTCACATAGTGAGTCTGCTGCTTACTTGTGCCCTAGAGTGAAAATATGAATCACTGTGTCTGGACAAAGGGTAAAGCACAATGCAGCCAGCCTTGACTCTATTTTTTCTACATAATGTCAAATATCTGACTATGAAAAGCATCTAGTTTTCTTATAGAATGGTTTCCCAATTAATTAATTGCTTGAGAAAATATTTTCTATTATCACAGATAATCATGAGTTTGCTTAATTAAGACATAGCTTTGCTTAACAATTATTAATAAAATAAAATGCTAAAACAGGAGAGAAATATCTATAAGATGCAAGTTATATGAAATATTTTGTCATAGTCAAACATAGTCAAAAACAGTACTCTGATGCTTTTACTGGCATCTTTCTTTCAGAAAGTTCATTTGGACCTTTGTGAAAAGGCATTCCAAAATGTCCCGGTGGGAAGCAAATTAGATACCTGGATGAGGACATTCTCTCTCCTCCAAGCCATAAGGCAGCCAAATATGCTCCCACTGCTTCCCTGCTCACTGGACAACCACACTTTGCTTCACAAAATAGATGTGTGCGTGGCAAGCCTTTTGCAAATTTAATCTCATTTTAAAGAAATGTGTGCAATTTGCTATTTAAAATTTGCCATTACTGGACCATTTTGCAATAAGGTAAATTCCATAGCCACTTTCTACTCTGTTCATATTGTTACTGAAGCAATCTAGATTTTCCCAAGCTTCTTTCAGGAAGAGGAAAGTATGCACATTATTACAGCTTTCCCTATTCTTGTGAATCAATGTGAAATGTCATGCCATGTCCTGCAAGTAGCCACATTGTAAAAAGATATAGCATACACATAAAGATATACACATATATTACTGAATTTCTTTTTATATTCATATAAATATGTACATATATACTATATATGAATTTATATAGATAGAATATACATTATTGTATTTTTAAATATATGTATATATTTAAGGGAATTCTTTGTTGATAGCACTAATAGTAGAATCCCTCTGTCAGGACAGGTGCTCAAACATACGTATTGGCTGACAGACTGGCAGAAATAAATGAATGGCACTGTCTGTGCCGTTGACCTTTGGAATAAAGTACTACAGTCTCTTCAATGTCTAAACAGTGTTAATGCTCCAAGAACAAATATGGGTGCCCCCAAAAAACTAATCCCACTTAAACACTGGTTAACAGTAGTTCTACTTGCATGAATGAATATTTTTGGGCAAAGAAAATCTTCCTATAAGATTTATAAGTTTTTCTTCTTAAATTGGCTGATTAAATAATCTGATCTCTGTCAAATGCAATCAGCAAGAAACTTTCTTTTAATTTCCCACATCTGCTTTCAAATATTTTATTTGAATCTCCATTTCTTGCTTCTAGATGATATCTCTTGCAGATCCTAATTTTTCTGATCATTTTCAGATATTAAAACCATTACATTTTCAGGTATTGAAAAGTCAAGTTCAATTTAAGTCCTAACTTCAATGCCTTAGCCTATTCAAAAATATTCCACAACCCCCCTTTTCCTAGTTAACTCTTGTTATTCTTCAAATTTTGGCTCAATCATTGCCAAGACAGGAAGTTGTTTTTGACATTTATGATCATAGCATATTAAAAGAAAATTCAGAGACTAATAGGAATATTAATAAATGTGCTTTTACTTACAAGTACTTGCAAGAGAGTCCAAACTTTAGAAGAACTGGACTTCCTACATAAATAATATGGCACCTGTTTAGAGAAAAAAGTTTTATTTTGCTAAGTATTTTCATTGTTTCTCAAACTGCAATTCCTTATACACTATCACATCTGTAAGGGTCAATGTTTCCATAGATGTTAAAAATAAAAAAGACAGTAATAAAATTGTTTTTATTCAAAAGTAAGAAACTTATGGAAAAAGAATCAAGATGTTATTTATTTAGAGGACTAGTACTAGATCGGGTGTTCTGTGTATGTGTTGCTTTGTCTACCAAAGCCAAATTTATAATGCTTATTCACTCATTTAATGAATATTTGTTGAATATTCAAACATTACAGTTGTCCCTTGGTATCTGCATTGTTTCCAGGACCCTGAAGTTACCAAAATCGGTGAATACTCAAGTCCTTTATGTAAAATGTTGTATTTACATATAACCTATGCACATCCTCCTGCATACCTTATATCATCTTTAGATTACTTATTATACCTAATATAATGTAAAATATGATGTAATTAATTATATAAATAGTTGTATTGTTTTCATTTGGATTATTTTTATTGTTATGCTGTTAGTTTTTATTTTTTCAAATATTTTTGATCCACAGTTGGTTGAATCTGTGGATACGGAACCCACAGATATGGAGGGATGGCTGTATATGTCAAACACTTTTATTTAAAATAAATAAGGAAAGATCCCCATCCTCAAAGAGATTTATTCACAACTTTCTCCAAAATTTTGTGATATAACAAACACGTACTTGATTTCTCTACTCAGGTGTCACCTAGAAACCTCAAAGTAATGTGTTCAATAATACTAAGCCTGGTAGTTTTATCTTCAAAACTGCTGATTATTCAGTATCCTGTATCTGGATACTGATATTGGCATCAGCACCTGTCAAATTATACAAGACAGAAATGTAGATTCATACCATACTTCTCTTTATTCTCCCTCAACCCATAAATTCAATCATTCACCAGATCGTTATCATTTCCAAATCATTCTTAACACCTTTCTGATCTGGCCACTTTATCCATCTTTGGTATAGCTACCTCAGATTAGGTGACCTTCATCTCTTCCCTGGTTCACTGCAATGGCCTCCTAACAGGTCTCCTTAACTCTGATCTGGACTACTCCTCAAACAAACCATTCCCAGTGAATTCTTGCCATAATTTGAATGATCTTTCTGAAGAGCAGACGTGATCATGCCATTCCCTAAACACAAATCTCCTACTTTCTTCATAGCCTCATCTGTTCCAACTTTCTACCTTCCACTTGATACTTCAGTCATACTTGCTAGCAGGTCCACAAAACTTTGCTTTTTCTCACTTTCCAGCCTCCAGACCAGTAACTACGGCTACCTGATATGTCTTTTCACCTTTCATTTGTCCATCAGCCAGCTCCCTCCTAAGTATTCTTCAAAACTCGGTTTTGGCTGAATAGTATTCCACTATGTATATTATATCATATTTTCTTTTCCCATTTATTCACTGAAGGACACATGGTGATTACAGTCAATAATAATGTATTGTATTCCTGAAAATTGCTGAGAGAGTGGATTTTAAGTGTCCTCACCACAAGAGAAATGATAAGTATATAAGATAATGCATATGTTAACTAGCTTGATTTCACCATTCCACAATGTATACATATTTGTTATGCATGATAAATATATACAATTTTATTTATAGATTAAATAAATGCATTAAATATTTGTATAAAGCTGCTCGGTTTTGCCATGACTTTTCTCAGTAACCCTTACCTGACTCTCAGCACAAGGCTCCTTCCTGGTGCCGCCACAGTCTGGACTCACATCTGCCATAGCACTCCTGCGGCTACCTGTTTTCATCTCTGCTTCTGTCACTATTTGGTGAGCTACATGAGCTCAGGGATTTTATTTTCCTTTTTATCCATAGTATTAGCATATATGGGCATTCAGTAACTGAATGGGTATATAAACTAAAAGGTTCACAGTATAGTTATGGTAAAAGCTTGATTAAAAAAAGAATTACACTATATTTTTCTTAAAATGACAAATAGGAGGGAATGTCATGTAGTGATTAAGAGCATCTTAATTACTCTGGGATCAGAATGCTCATTCCTAAATCCCTACATCACTGGAAATTTGAGCCAGTGACAAGTTATCTGTAGCTTAGCTCCCTTGTAAAATGAGGCTAACAATATTGTCTATCTACAGGGTAGGTAGGTATTGTGAATATTGTGAATATTAAATGAGGTTAAAATACGTAAAGTTCTCAGCTCAGTGCCTTGAACAAATGACAGTGTTCAAGAAACACGGTTTGTAGGCTTTAAAAAAGCTTTTGAAAGCATGAGGAATAAAGGAACTAGATCAAAAAGTGCAGGTTAGTACAGATGTTGTGACTGAAGTGATTTTGAACAAATTATTTCCATATTTTGAATCACAAGTAGACTCTTATCAAGTGGAGAATGGGGAAGTCCCAAGCAATTGCCCCTAATTTATAAATAATTTCTTTGTTTTTAAGAATGATTGAGTGTGTTATGAAAGCTAAATCTTTAATTAAATTTTTTCAGGTGACCTATTTTAGTCAGCATAAATTTATTTCTTTGTTTGAAACAAAGTTTTATAAAAATTGTATTATTTTTTTCCTTTCACTCAATATTATTTTACAGCATGCACATAACTTCCTAAGGAATAGATAATGCAAGACAGTTTGTATCCTAGTAAAGAGAGCAAAATAGAGTAAATATAGAATTACATGAAGATCAAGGAAAATGATTTCTTTAAGTTTTTAATTTGCTTCTTTTTCCTTCATGAATTTTATAGACCTGATATTAAATGCAGAGTGCAAGCAACTTACATTAAGTGAAATTGTACAGAGGTGACATTAAGTGAAGGTTTAAGATACACCGCAAAGTGTTGCCTAAAATTACACGATAACAATCGATTCTTCCTTTCGTTTCTCTTTCCTCATGGCAGTCATGTTAGCAAAAACCAAAGTAAGCAAATTGTTGCTTATCAAGCCATTTTAAAAAAAAACAACTTGTTTCTAATTCCAGCAGAGGTTAGAAATACAATGTAGACCCGTATTTTCTTGGAATGGGTTATAAAATAATGTAACGTTGTAGTGCTTCAGCAAAAGCTTATAAAATTGAAGTTAGTCTTGAAAGGCAAAAGAGTCTTCAGAATAAAATCATTTTGACTTCTTTCTGTTCCTTAAATATCTCTTTTTGAAATTTAATTTATGAATTTGTGTTTTAAATAGAAATTTATTAAAATGCTAAGAATGATTTTATATTAGAAAATTCAAAAGCATTCTTATTTAGGGCCTATAAATTGTACACAATAGTCACAATTTACTAATAGTGTAGCCTTTTGGTTTTCATCATCATGGAATAAAAGAAAGGGAAAACTTGAGAGAGTGTTTATTTAGAATCATTAATGTTATCTTTTATACATAGTTCCATAGTCTTATCTCACATGACCATAAATGAATTTATTATCATCGGAGACAACTCCGGGTTAATTTTCATTGATCATATAGAAACAAATTACGTTTCTAAAATAATTAGAAAATATAGCAAATGTATTCTACCTACACTTATATTGCAACATTATATTCCTCTATAATGACTTTCCTTTTATATACTAATGGTATGGGGAAAAGTAATATTCATGATTTTGTAAAGGCTAGTCCCACTTCTCATCCCTCCATATACCAAAACAGCAAGTTTGTCATAAATATAGTAGGTTGAAAGATGGGATATCTGTCTATCACCCACAGGATTCAGACTCTTGTCTCTGCATTCCCCCAAAATACCTTTCAATCCTTAGCACCTCATTCAACTTCAGGCACATTAATTTCAAGTCATATTAAATGTGTTCCACCTATTCTGTGTAATTTTATGTCTTTATACAAACTGTTAACTTCATCTGGGATAGCTTTTTTCCATTTCATCATTTTAGTAGATTCAGTCTTTAAGGCTAGTTAAATATTATCATTGTAAAACCTTCATGGACTTCCCCAAGAAACCTTATTTTCTTTCTCATTTTTGTTTTCCATAGTGCTTTATTTATATCTTCCTTTAGCCCTTAATATCACATTGTTGGTTTTTATGAAAAGTTAGTTTTCCTTACTAGATTGCAGACAGGAATCATATCTTGCTCCTTTCTGTATCCTCACCACTTAGAATAGTGTCTGAGACATTGTACACATCAAAGAATATTTAAATGTTTTAAGAATTAACACATCTATGATATGAGGTGTACAGTTCCCATATACACCCCAAACTACATAATCTGGCAAAAGAAATACCTAGAATCATGAAAAAAATAATAAAGGCCTGAGCCAATAGATCAGGTTTTTGAATTTTCCTAAAGCTTTCTATCATTTGAATTATTCATTCTTTCAATAAGGTTTTTACTTGACATTTAGAGCTATCTGAAACAACTCCACATTATAGCCGTTCATACACATAAAAACCCATATCAGGTTACTATTAATTCCTCTGTCCTTTCTGATAAACATTTCCATTTCTTTCAATCAGTCAACTAATCCTCATTACATGGTTTTTCAGTCACTTAACTGTAACTTTGCTGTCTGCCAAAATGGACAATGAGCTATCACCTTACCCCAGTGTGAATGGCTTTTATCTAAAAGTCCCAAAGCAATATATGCTGGTGTGGATATGGAGAAGTAGGAACACTTCTACATTGCTGATGGGACTGCAAACTAGTGCAATCTCTGTGGAAAATAGTATGGAGATTCCTCAAAAAACTGAAAGTAGACCTACCATTTGATCCAGCAATCCCACTACTGGGTGTTTACCCAAAGGAAAAAAAGTCATTTTATCAAAAAGACATTTGCCCTTGAATGTTTATTGCAGCACAATTCACAATAGCAAAGATGTGGAATCAACCCAAGTGCCCATCAGTTCATGAGTGGATTAATAAAATGTGGTATATGTATACCATGGAGTACTACTCAGCCATAAAAAATGAATTAATACCTTTTGTAACAATCTGGATGGAACTGGAGACCATTCTCCTAAGTGAAATATCTAAAGAATAGAAAAACAAATACCACTTGTACTCACTATTAAATTGGAACTAAGTAATGAGCACTCATGAGCACAGGTGAAAGTAAAACTGAACGGAAGTCATGCAGATTGTGGGGAGGGGTTAAATCATACTTAACTGGTACAATGTACACTATCTGGGTAATGGGCACACTTATGACTTTGACTCTTCAGTACAACAGCAATCCATGTAACCAAAACACTTGTATCCCTGTAATATTCAGAAATTTAAAAAAAAGGACTTTAGCTTACTTAAGAGGACAGCAGCCAGGACTTATTACAATATTTTAGATGTAATCTGACAGTGAAGTATGACACATTTTCTAATCTTGACCTATAGCTATGGATTATAAACTCCAGGATGAGTTAGGATTCCATGGAAGGGCTTCAGGGACTCTTTTGGGATGGGTACAGGGAGGCAGACAGGAGGCATACCAGGTTGCTTCACTTTAATAAAATAGCTGCCCTTTTATTATTTTATATGCATAGAATCTGTGTAAGAATTTGATTATAAAAATATTTCTTTGGTCAAACTTTTGAAAATATGTGTTCTGACTTAACATATTTCTTGTTATATAGTTTTAAATTACATTCCCTTTTTTAGTTTTTAATTTAATTTTAAAAATGTAGTAATATCACATTTTTACCACTAAGCTAAATTTAAAATAAGAAATATTATTTTTTCCAGTTGTGATATTGCTAAGTAAATAACCCAAATGTTATTTCTAGAATCCAAATTCAGATGTCATATTTATGAGTTCAAAATATCAAGTTGTTAAATTCTGTATTTTCATATCTTAACTTGAATTTATTCACAAATTTGATGTTCTTCCCTTTTACAGCTAGATAAAATAATGTACAAAAGTATTAAAAATAGACAACACCCATTGGCATACCACCAGAGCCGGATGAGGGTATGATTGTTGGAGAAACTTAAATATGAATCTAAAATTTAGATTTCTAGGAAAGGGGGGGAGATGTTTAAAGATTTTGATGTGATGTGATTAAAGAGGATCCTTAGAAATATTACTCCATTATGAGCAAGGAATTGATATAAAAAGAAAATCAGTTAAGAAAGTTTTGGTGTAGTTAAGGCAGAATGAGATGAGGTCTGGAATCGGAGCGACGACAAAACTAAATGAGAGGCTCGCACATAGAGAATATTGTGAGAGAATTTCTAAGATCTGTTGAGTCTCAGCATGTGGGGTGAAAAGAAGATAAAGAGAAAAAGTTAAAGACAGTTCAAATGATTGAAGCCTGAATGCCTAATGATATTACTGTTAACACAAAAGGGGGAAGTTGAATTGTGGAAAAGACTAGAAATTTAAGATTAGATTTACTGAGTTTCATATGGCAAGCACATTTGTAAGCAATGTGTGTATGTGTCCATATACACACAGGTAATATACATATTCAATATGCATATAATTTTAATTAAAAAGTACACTGAAACTCAGAGGAGATTTCAGAAATGTAGAAAATAGATGATTTCCACATAGGCAAAGGACTTGATTGGAATAATGGCTATCTGTAGGCTAACCAGCACTCCTCAATGCCTTCTTCTCAGACTGCACTCCAAGCCCAACACCCCTACCTCCAAGCATAAATGAAGTAGGTAAGCCAGTTGAGCCAAATATAGTGTCCCTAACAACTGCATCTAATAGTTCTGGGTTAAGCAGGCCACAGGGGACGCTCTTGGAGCCCCGTCCAGATGTCTTTATGTAATGGTCTGTGAGCAACAGCAGCTAACAGCTTACAGCTGCACCCAATCCAGAGATTTGCTCTTGGCCAATAGGAAACACCACACCCAGAGACATCTGAAAGGTACAAAGCTGCCTCCTCAAAAGATAGCTTTCATCACATTGATGATGGAGACATAATAGCTTGGACCAATTGCCTCAGGTGGGAAAACTCGGCAGTACCATTAAACCTTCCCCCAGGATCAGGCTGAGGCTAGGCTTCAGCCGAAGCCACACCTTTGCCTAGCTTTCTCCCCAGCCCTGTTCTGACAGTCTCTTAGCCTTATTGGTTTCATCTGCGAGAACTCCCTCACTACATCATTTCAAACTCTGCTTCTGGGGAGCTGACCTACAATACGTTTGAACTGTTCCAGGACAACTGGAATCATTCACCAGAATTTATCCGGTTGGACTGGACAAAAAGGCTCTTTTCTCTCTGGTTAGGAACTAAAATTTCCTGCACTCATATCTACTGGCATTCAACAAAATAGACAAAATGTCAGACACAGCAAGAAGGAAAGGAGAGGATGAAGCAGATGAGGCGTCAGGTAGGGAGAATATGTGAATCCCCCATGATCAGACACTAGAATTCCAGCCCTAATTCTTATAGTTTGTCTTTTATTACTGTGATGAAACTCAATTCCCCAAGCATTTCATTTTGATAAATTTCTTACCCTTGGTTTATGTAAGATTAGTTTCCATTGCTTGAAATCTTGGGAACTCCTAATGGACTTATGTCTTCCAAACTATCCACCATGAACTTCATATAAAGTGCCATGAATTTGGCTACAAATGCTTCCAAATGATAAATACCTTTGCTAAAAATACTTCTGGTTAGTTCCCTGACTCAGCCATTAATCATTAATTAGTAGCCTTTGTCAAGTCACTTAATCTTTCAGAGTTCTTTACACTATATAAAATAGGACAAAAATATAATGACTATATATGATTCTTTTAAAGATTAAGCTATGTAAAGAAGGTCAAATGCATAGGACATAACAGGGGCTCATCCATTTTTTTAATTCCATTCACTACCTGAGTTTTGAAATAGTCTCTTTTCCATTCTTCTCGCTCTATTTTTAAGGATACCCAATCAGGTTTATGTTATTTTTCAGTTTTCTTCTTCGTTTTTTAACAATCTCTAACAGGTAATTTTAGGTTTCAAAGTCCATTTTTTAAATTTCAATGATTATGTTTTAATTTCTAGAGTTTCCATTTTTTAATCTAACCTCATTTCCCATACTCTCTTGTTCTTTCTTTACCAGCATCTTGATTTCTTCTATCTCTTTGATCACATAAACATATTTGAATCATACAGCCTCTTTGAAATGATTTCATTATTTTAAGTTATTCATCATCTTATTGGAAATTTGTCATTAGCAGAGATTATACCACAAGCTCCCCATTCCCTCCCCTTCCACATCACTTTCAGATGTGGAAATATCCAAATAGGCTGATTTTATGATACTTCTCCTGGTATACAGAATTAAATTTTATTTTAACTTTTCAACTTGGGAATCTGGCAATATGTGGGTGGTATAAATTCATATCCCCCACCAGCATATATTAAAGGCATGGGGTTTCCATTTCTGGAGAGGTATTTTCTTCTTTAAACTAAGAACCTATGAAGACATATCACCTTGCCACATCCCTGGCTATTAAATCAAGTTTTTGTAGCCCTTTTACATGAAGGGAACAACCTCTCTATAGTACCATTTTACACACAAAACCCAGTTTCAGCCATGCTTCATGCAAGCCAAGGCCACTTGACACTGTGAATCCAGGAAACACAATACTTAGCCACTTCATCAAGTTGTAAGATACCCTAGAGCAGTGGTCCCCAAACTTTTTGGCACCAGGGACCAGTTTCATGGATGACAATTTTTCCATGGACAGGGGAGTGGGGGTGGATGATTTAGGGATGATTCAAGCACATTGCATTTATTGTGCAGTCAGACCTCTCTGCTAATGATAATCTGTATTTGCAGCCTCTCCCCAGCGCTAGCATCACCACCTCAGCTCCACCTCAGATCATCAGGCATTAGATTCTCATAAGGAGCCACAACCTAGATCCCTCACGTGCACAGTTTACAGTAGGCTTTGTGCTCCTATGAGAATCTAATGCCTCTGCTGATCTGACAGGAGGCAGAGCTTATGCAGGGATGTGAGTGATGGAAGGAGGCTGTAAATATGAATAAATCTTCACTAGATTGACCACTGCTTACCCCCTGCTGTGCGGCCTGGGGATTGGGGACTGTAGTCTTAGAGCATGTTTCTATTAGATCATATGCTTAGTGCTTTAACTTTCACTTTTTGGTTCTGGTACTGGGGATTCCTTTCTCATTTTGAATACTAATATTTACTTTTTATCCATACGTTATGTGAAATTTCTGTGTGTTTGGCAGGTGCAGAGATGTCACAGTTATCTCAGTCTTACATGTGCTCAAGGGGAAATCTCCGTGGAATATCCGACCTCTCCCTTTTAGCACTAGTCTTTAATTATTTTCATTATTTCTCTTTTTTTATTTTTATTTGGTCAATGTCTCTTTGATAGCCAGTATCCCCGTCCAACCTCTCGCTATTGGGTTTAACCTAGATTACATCCTGATATATAAAAGTTTTTCTAGCTGCCACCTTACAAAATTCAATCGATACTATATACCATTTTTGATTAGAATAGTTTTTATCAGACCTATGAGTTCAGAAAATGATAAAACTGATGCTATCTTGCTAGTAATTACCCAGATTTCCATGTGCTTCCTTTTAAAATCCAGCACAGTGTAAGTTCTGAGTTTCATTTGAGTCCCACTATCTGAACATGCCTTATCAAAGCTCAGACTATGACGTACCACAATAGTAACATTAATAACTGACCATATGGGAGAATAAAATGAATCAAAAACTCTGCAAAAATTCACCTCAAAGTCACATTTATTGAGTTTTACACAGTCAACTCTGACCCAACTCTACCATACCCAACCCTGTCACTAAAGCCTGGTGATAATGTGTTTTATCTCTTTTTCTGAACTATATCTTTAATTTTTTTTCTATTTTCATTGCAATCTTACTTTTTCACTCAAGATACTTGGTACTCCCTTACAGTTCTGTACTTTAGGTGCACAAAAACTTTTTCATCATAAACATTTACTATTTAAATACCAGTTGAGGCCAGTTGAGGCAGGGTCTAATTCTGGGGGGAAATGATTCTATAACAGGATTTTCAATTTTCCTTCTATCTCTGGTGTAAGTTAGCTTTGTTAATAGAGGAATATTGAAGTTGAAGAAAGTGCAACTTGAGAAACAAATGATGAATTCAGTTTGTGTACTTATGGGATACACAGAAGAAATTGTCAGGTGGAAATTAAAGACTATATATGAAACTTCTAAAGAGAAGATTAAACTGAATATTTTAGTTAGAAAGTCATCAATGTGTAGGGGATAATTGAGGTCATGGAAGAGAATAACTTATTTCCTCTAAAATTGACTTTACCAATAAGTTCTTACTATGTAACTTTCTTTTAAGATATTATTATAATATTTTTCATTGGCAATATGTCAATAGAAAAATATAATTAATGTTTGAATTGTAGAAAACACTAATAGAAAATATTTGGAGGATCATATTTTATCTCTTTGAAAATAAGATTACATCATAAAGACAGTTGTATTCTCAGCCAATCCTTAAAGATAAACATATCTACAAACATGATATCCATTAAATATCTTCTCATAAACCAATATACCATAATGATGTTTATAAACCTGTTTCCTATGAATGATATTAGTAGAAAATAAGAAAGAATTGGTTTGGACAAGATTTTCTAACATGTAGAAATTTAGAAAAGATTATGTTTCTAAGACTTCCTTTTTTGTCTTTGGGGTCTCAATCACAACAACAACAATCAATAAATGGGACTGGATCAAATTGAAAAGCTTCTGTACAGCCAAGGAAACTATCACAAGAGCAAATAGACAACCTACAGAATGGGAGAAAATATTCACAAGCTACATATCCAATAAAGGACTGATAACTAGAATCTATATAGAACGCAAGAAAATCAGCAAGAAAAAATCAAACAACCCTATCAAAAAGTGGACAAGGGACATGAACAGATACTTTTCAATAGAAGACAGACTAATGGCCAACAAACATATGAAAAAATGCTCAATATCTCTAATCATCAGGGAAATATAAATCAAAACCATGAGTTACCACTTAACTTCAGTGAGAATGATCTTTATCAAAAAGTCCCAAAACAATAAATGTTGGCGTGGATGTGGAAAGATAGGAACACTCATATACTGCTGGTGGGACTGCAAACTAGTACAACCTCTGTGGAAAGTAATATGAAGATACCTCAAAGAGCTAAAAGCAGAACTACCATTTGATCCAGCAGTTCCATTACTGGGCATCTGCCCAAAGGAAAAAAAGACATTCTATAAAAAAGACATCCGCACTAGAATATTTATAGCAACACAATTCACAATTGCAAAGATGTAGAAACAACTCAAGTGCCCATCAATGCATGAGTGGATTAATAAAATGAGATATATGTATACCATGGAATTTTACTCAGCCACAAAAAACGATGGTGATCTAGCACCTCTTGTATTATCCTGAATAAAGCTGGAGCCCATTCTTCTAAGTGACGTATCACAAGAATGGAAAAGCAAGCACCACGTGTACTCACCATCAAATCGGTATTAACTGATCAACACTCGTGCACATATAGTAGAAGCATTCATTGGATGTCAGGCAGATGGGAGGGGGCAGGAGGGGATGGGTATATATACACCTAATGGGTGTGATGCACGTCATCTGGGGGATGGACAGGCTTGAAGCTCTGAGTTGGGCAGGGCAAAGGCAATATATGTAAACTAAACATTTGTACCCCTTTAATACGCTGAAATGAAAAATTTTTTTGAAATTCTCTTTAAAAAAGATAGGAACACTTCAATTATATGTTGAAATAACCAAAATATATTTTGGGTTATATAACATAAAATGTGCTTTTTTTCCATTTACTTTGATATTCAGATGCAATCTAGTTGTCAATATAGATATTGCCATTCAAATATAAAACTTAGTTTCAGTAACTCAATTTT
>CAUYSK010094216.1:0-76558 GCA_963575035.1 Avahi laniger | reverse complement strand
GGGCATGGTGGCACATGCCTGTAGTCCCAGCTACTTGGGAGGCTGAGACAGTAGGATTGCCTGAGCCCAGGAGTTTGAGGTTGCTGTGAGCTAGGCTGACGCCACGGCACTCGCCCCAGGCAAGAAAGTGAGACTCTGTCTCAAAAAAAAAAAAAACAAGTCATTGAGTAGTATTTCCTCACAGTACCAACTTAGTTCAATTTAATCCTGAGCATAGACTAAATTACTAATTCAAGAACAATATGTATAGAATCATCAGCATATGTGCTCACATCATGAGGTGAGTATGTAAATGACTGGCATGAGATCAAATATATATGTTAATAACATGATAATTAACATTTATGGAATGCTTACTATGGACCAAGAACTCTAAGTAATTTATGTGCATTTATTTAACCCTCACAAGAAATCTCTAAGGTAGATAGGACTGTTTTCTCTGTGTTGCAGATGAGGAAACTAAAGCCCAGAGATGATAACCTGCCCAGGGGCACACATTTGCCCCTGGAACATTTGCCAACAGGTAAGGGTTAACAAAGGGGTCATAACGTTTCACTTAATATTTTCATAATATGCTCTGGAAGAGGCACTATATAATCAAACCTTTATTTGTGACAACATTGTTTTAGAAAGTGAAAGGACAAGCCAATGGGACTGAACCTGTTTTGGAGATTTTTTAGGGCTCTAAAAATATGCAAAGAAGTGGAAGATGAAATTTGGGGTTGATAAGTAATTCAAATTAAATGTATAAGAGAATGAATTTTTGAGCTGACAGTTATGTGTCTAAAAGGGGATGTAGAATTCACAATAGCCTGTTCTCTGATTCTGGCTGCCTCTCTTTGCTGGGTTAGGTTGGATCAGAAAGGTGTCACAGTAAAATATTTTTTAATGTTACAGAACAAAAGAGAAAAACCAATGGGAATCCTGTTTCCTATTTTTAAAAATAGAGCAATGGGCTGGGCATGGTGGCTCACACCTATAATCCTAGCACTCTGGGAGGCCAAGGTGGAAAGATAGTTTGAGATCAAGAGTTCAAGACTAGCCCAAGAAAGAGCAAGACCCCATTTCTACAAAATATAGAAAAATCAGCTAGGGTGGTGGCACACACCTGTAGTCTCAGCTACTGAGAAGGCTGAGGCAAGAGAATCACTTGAGCCCAGGAGTTTGAGGCTGCAGTGAGCTATGACGACACCATTGCACTCTAGCTGGGCAACAGAGTGAGACCCTGTCTCAAAAAAATAGAGCAATGTAATACTGACTACAAGTACATAAAAGCCAATTATTAACTAGTATTAATGAATTTTTCCAAGGAAAACCTCCTCTATTTTCAATAAAGGGAATCATTTTTCTTTCCTTTTCATATCCAACTGCCCATAATTTATGTGTTCCTCTCTCTGTTTCTAAAAGTTTGATTATATGGTAAAGAACACATTAAAGTTGGCAATACTTGCCCATTCAATCTCTTCATAATGACTTCAATAGACATATCCAATGATTATAAATAGTAACACCAGGACAAGCAGTCCTTAAACTTACAATGGGTTGTATTAGTCAAAAGGTACACTACATCAAAGATTGTGATTTTCTCGTAGGGGCAATGTTGCAATAGTTAGTTGGGTTATGTTTGTAACCAAATGTCTGATGCCATATTTTCTTTTAAAGAAATGATCACAGTACCACATTTAATCAATTCTAAATTATATGCCACATAATATACTTTTTAATGTGTACATAAATCAATTACCAATTCAGTCCCATAACCAAGTATAAAAAACTGTATTTGTTTAAGAGGGTCTGTGGAGAATTTTGGTGCGATGAGGAGTGAGGATCTGAGGGAATAGTTGATCACTCCAAGAAATGATTTTGTACGGGGCTCAGGAGGCAAAGCAGATCCTAGGGAGTGATCTATGCACAGAAGAAAGGAGCCTTGAAAGGGCAGAGTCAATGGAGGTAAGGGACGCCTCGCACTTGACCTGGGAGGACCCTGAGGTGGCCAGTGAGCAGAGAGGAGAGAGCCTGAGGACTTCAAAAACTGGCTGTACCGGATGCTGTCCTCTTTTACTCAAGCTTTGGTTGGCTCTGGGAACCACCTACACAAAGCCTTTCTTCTTTGCTCATTGTTATTTTTTGTTTCTCTAGTAGCTCTTCTGTTCAGCAATAGGAACATTAGTGCCTATCTGTCTTATGGGCACATTCAGAGAACAGAATTTTTGCCTCACATCCACCAAAATCTTAAAAAAAAAAAAAGATCAGTGCTATTTAAACAGATACAAAAGACAAATGATTATTATAGTTTCTCTTCTCATCTAAGTATACTGACACAACCAAGAATTCTATCTTAACTAACTCTTGATTAGCTTTGTTCGTTGACAAGTAAAATTGGGGTGATGGAAGGGGACTTTCATTTTTACCCGATAAAAAAAATTTTTTTTTTTTACAATGAGCCTGTGTAACTTTTGGACCAACAGAAGTCTTCTGTTTTGAAAATGAACGTGAGAAAGACTGTAGAGAAACAAATTGACTTGAGTTAAATTAAGGAAAAGTAGAAAAGAAAATGAAAGAGATATGGTAAAGCTAATTGATGCAACTTTTCTCCAGGAGTGGCCCCTAACTCTGCGGTACGGATTCATGGGGACAGCAAGAGCAATCCCTCCTCCTTCAGAAGAAAGTCCCCAAGAGCCTCGCCAGCTCACCAGCTGTAATGATGTCGACCACTTATCAATCTGTGGTTCCAGGGAAGGGTATAGTACAAAAGAGGGTTAGCAAAGGGATTCAATGATGAAAACAGTATTTTCAGAAAATCAACTCTGGAGCAGCATGGAATATGAATTAGAAGATATACAGTAGTAATAGGAAAAAACCCTACAAAAAAGGGAAAAACAGCATTTATGGAACACATCCTCTGTGCCAGAAACTTAATTTTCTTACCTAATTTAATCTTGAAATAGTCCCCCCTCCATCATGCAGCTGTTATTATTCCCACTTTACATATGAGGGAACTAAAGAGTGATGAAGTGGCTTGCCCGGGTTCACGGCAAGCGAGTGTTGAAGCATCAGCACCAGGGCAGAGGTAGCCACTGTGGACAGGGAGGGCTGAAGCTGAGAGACATGGTAGAGCAGGAAGGGGACTGGGTGACTCTACAAGAAAGTCAAAAATTAAGAAGGAATTAAGGCTGATTCCAAACCCTCAAGCCAGAGTGTTAGAAGAGTGATGGGAAAGGAATTGGGGAACCCAGGAGATAAATTTGTAGGGAAGAAAGAAATAGGGTTTTTTTTTAATGGTAACAAAACTAAGTATTTTCTAAAAGGAAACAATGCAATATGGTATACATTGAAAAGTAAAAATCCTTTTTTTCCCTTTCCCATTTCTACTCTCGAACTACAGTGACTACTAACTGCTTCTTGTGTGTTCTTTCTTCAAAGTTTCTTCCACACAAATAACCATCATACACTACCAGCTCTTATTTACATTGCCTTTAACAGTAAATCTTTAATACAGAGCTTTCCAGATATGCCCCATTCTTTTTAAAGGCTGCATAGTTTTCCATTGTATGGAGATACTATACTTAACCAGTTCTGTATTGATAAGTATTTTGACTATATTTAGTAGGATTGTTTTTGTATGATGATATTTCTGCCACTACTATTGCTTGCAACTACAAAACATTCTGCAGTGCAAATTCTTGTATGAAATACAATTTTTTTTTACAAGGTCTTGCTATGTGGTCCAGGCTGGAGTGCAGTGGCTAGTCACAGTGCAATTATAGTACACTGCATCCTAGAACTCCTGGACTCAAGTGATCCTCCCACCTCAGCCTCTTGAGTAGCTGCGTCTACCGGCATGCGCCACCATTCTGGCTTTTTTTTTTTAATTGACATACAATAATTACACATATTCATGGGGTACATAGCAATGTTTCAATACATATAATGCATAGTGATCAGATCAGGGTAATTAGCACATCCATCATCTCAAACCTTTATCATTTCTTCATGTTGGGAACATTCAATGTCCTTCCAGTTATTTGAAACTACACAATATATTATTGTTAACTATAGTCATCCTACAATGCTATAGAACACTAGAACTTACTCCCTGGGTAGGAGTCTTCCAAAGATGAAGTTGGCTCACTTCCAAAATGTTAACTAATGCTGGCAATAAAGTGGAAGATAGTTTCAAAATGACCAATTCAGCCATCCCATCCCAATGTACTCTGCACACCCATTATTTTACTAGGAGTCTCACCTCTACTGTGGAGACTCTACCAATGGGAGGGAGGCCTGAAATGTTGAGGATGAAAGGTTATGATACTATATTTAAACATATAAAAATTTAATCCTCATTCCAATATTGCTATACAACTTAATCATACTGCTACACACAATAAAGTGAAATAAAAAGCAATAAAGGAAACATACTTACGTTTGAATGAGCGTCATGGGCTCCAAGTGACCAATGTCAAGATTATACAAGTGCATACTTCCTGAAAATGTTTCTACATCATGTCCCACTCACTTCCTCAACCACCCCACCTCCCACGTGTATCTGAGGGTGACTCTGACTCCACTAGAGCACTCCAATCCGAACTCCTCCAATGAAAGGAAATGCCTTAAAATTGTATTCTACAGGATTGTTTCTCGTTTTCCTTTGTACTTTCAAGTCTCAACTTTGACCAAAAGAAAAGACACCAGAAAGTAAAATTGTTTGTGAATGGTAATTACTGGCTGGTTTTACTCTTTTCTCTCCATTCTGAAATATGAGTGTCCACCTGGTATCTTTGGACTCATCTTGATATTAAGAGGGTTTAATTGACATTCATATTAAACAAGGGAATTATTTCCTTTGATGGATTGGACTATTTTAGGGGTCAGTCTTTATGAAGTATATAAGAATGACTGTCTCATTTCCAAACTTCTCCAGGAGACAGAAAGAGATCCTCTGTATGGGCATATTGGGCCATTGAAATGGCAGCTGGGAGTCTATTAGAAAAATCAATATGATTTGAACTCAAGACATAACAGTAAATCTAGGGAAGGTGAAGTTTTGTTCCCTCCATGACCAAGAGATTTGCCTCCTGGTGTACACTCTGCCCATTTTGTCAAAGATGTTTGGGGATGTACTTGCATAATGCCAGAAAACATGTCTTGATCTATTCAGTCAAATGCAAGTGGTCAACCCAGGAGAAGAAAAATTAAGTTAGTTATTTAAATGAGCCACTAATTGTCATAATTGATCAGTCAAGCCACAATATTAAATCTATTCAGTCTGCTCTATAATTTTTCATATTTCTTCATGTTTGAAAATCTAATGAAAACTACAGAAGAACATTACCCCTGAAAAACTCACACTTACACACATACACACATGCATTTTTGCAGAGTTTAATAGAGTCCCTGAATGCTAACCACAGATTCCTGAAGGTACCCAGACAGGCATTTTTGTTACATTTAAATTGAGTTTGAGTCATGACGATTTTATCCAGAGATTCTTACTTCTAATAGAATTCAGTATAGCCAGGAGGCCCTGCCTTTTGGTGGCATAGAGTAATAACACGCTAAATATTAAAACATCCCTCTCAAAAGTTGTATGAGTCATGTGTTATCACATGTGAAACAAACTTGCAGGTGGACAACTTGATGGCTTAGGAGAATATGGACATCAGAAATCTTTGTTTTAAAATGAATGTTAATTCTCTTCTTAATCAGATTTCTGCCACCATAAATGAGGAACAGAATAAAATTGGATTTTTATCTTAACTGAAATTTGTAAATTAGGTCAAATTAAGAGTTCAGCCTAAATTTGAAACTGTGATTTTTCTATTAAAATAAAAATTGGTAATTCTAGTCATTCATATTCATGCTTTAAATTAATGCACTTGGTAGGGCACAGTGGCTCACGCCTGTAATCCTAGCACTCTGGGAGACCAAGGTAAGCGGGATCATTTGAGGTCAAGAGTTCGAGACCAAGCTAAGCAAAAGCAAGACTCTGTTTCTACTAAAAATAGAAAAAAAATTAGCTGGGCATGGTGGCACGCACCTGTAGTCCCAGCTACTCAGGAGGCTTAGGGAGGAGGATCGCTTGAGCCCAGGAGCTTGAGGTTGCAATAAGCTATGATGACGCCACTGCAGTCTAGCCCAAGTGATAGGGCAAGACTATATCTCGAAATAAATAAATAAATACACTTATTTATTTGTTTATTGATTCAACAGCCTTATTGAACTCTGGCTATATGCCAAGAACTGTGGATTTTTCCAACTCAGAATGGAAAAATAAATAAATAAAATTCAAGCCTGTCTTCACAAGGTAGGAGAATGGTAAAAAACCAAGAGAAGTGTTTAATTCAAGTCATCATGTCAATTACAAGAATAAAATTTACAGGCTAGAAAAATATTTTTTTCCTAGGATATATGCGTAAATCAATAAATTTGTTATATTAAGGCTCAGCTCTTCAATTATTAATTTAAGTGTGCTACTAAGTTATCACACTATGGCATTAAAAAGAGTTTGTTCACATCTACCACCAAAGCTTTAACTACATGAAATTGGGGCTAATCTTTTAAGAAATATGCCTTATTTGGGTGTTTGAGGAAGTTTTTGCTTCTTTTAAAAAAAATAAAATGAAACAAACACCCACCATGACGGCTGAAACTGGAAAGACTGATAGTAACAAAGGACGGCAAGGATAAGGAACAACTAGGATTCTCGTACATTAATGGTGGGAATTTAAATTGACAAAACCACATCTCATAAACTATTTGTCATTTCATATAAAGCTAAACATATTTCTATCCCATGACTTAGTGATTCTCTCAGGACCCAAGAGAAATTAAAACATGTGTCCACAAAAGACTTGTACAAGAAAGTGTATAATGGCCCCAAACTGGAAACAATCAAAATGCTCATTAATGAGAGAATATATAAACATGTGTTGGCATATTCATACAATGGAATACTATTCAAAAATTTAAAAAAACAGGCAACTGATACACATAACAATATAGATGAACCTTGAAAATATTATGCTATGAGACAACAGACACAAGGGAACATACTGTATGTCCCATTTATATGAAGTTCTAGAATAGACCAAACTACTGAAAGATGATAGAAATTAGAACAGAGGTTGCCTCTGGGCATTGTCTGGAATCACCTGAGAAGAGGCATGAAGGAATTTTGGGAGGTTGCAGGGATGAAAATGTTCTCTACTTTTTGGGGATAGATGTTACATGGTGTAGGCAGAATAATGGCCCTCAAAGATGTCCATACCCTAATACTCGAAACCTGAGAATATGTCACTTATATGGCTAAAAAGGACTCTGTAGATGTGATTAAGGTTAAGGACCTTGAGATGGGGAGATTACCTGGGTGGGCTGAATCTAATCACAAAGAAACTTTCCCCAGCTGTGGTCAGAGAGAATGGCACCAGGAAAAAAGGGCAGAAGCATGTAACACTGCTGGCGCTGAAGATGGAAAGGGGTCATGAGCCAAGGAAGGTGGGTGATCTCTAGAAATTAGAAAAGGCAAGGAAATAGAATCTCCTCCAGAGGCCCCAGGAAGGAAAACAGCCCTGTCAACATTTTGATTTTGGCCCAGAGAGACCCATGTCAGCCTTCTGATCTACAGAAGTGTAAGACAACAAATCTGTATTGTTTTAAGTTACCAAGTTTGTGGTAATTTGTTACAGAATCAATAGAAAACTAATACACATACGTATAGGCATTTGTCAAAACACATCAAAATGTATTAATACCTTCAACATCTGTGTATTTCACTGCACGTAAATTATACCTTGTTATAGATTGAATTGTGCCCCCTTGATGCCCAGTGCTTCAGAAAGACTTTATCTGGAAATAGGGTCATTGCAGATGGACTTAGTTAAGATGAGGTCACATTAGAGTAGGATGGGCCCTTGATCCAAAGTGACTGATGTCCTTATAAAAAGGGAAGACAAAGACACACCGTGAGAACACCGCGTGATGACCAAGACAGAGACTGGAGTAATGACGAAGCTGCAAGACAAGAAATACCAGGGATTGACAGCCGTCACCAAAAGCTAGACACAGGCAAGAAGGGATTCTATCCAGCGTCTCACAGGGACATGGTCCTGCTGACACCTTGATTCAGAGTGCTGGAACTATGGGAGAATAAATTTCTATTGTGTTAAGGCAAGCAGTTTGTGGTACTTTGTTATAGCAACTCTAAAAAATTAATACATACCTCTAGATTTTTAAAAATCTGCAGTAAGACAAAGAAAGAAAATACTACAGATACAGTTGAAGCCTCCTTCATAGTCCTTCCCAGTAAATTTCTTCCCTCTCTCCATGGAGGTAACCACTACCTTAATTTCTTGTCATTCCATTGTTTTTTTATATACTTTTGCTATAGCTCTATGGGTCATAAGTAATTTTTGCATGTTTTTATTTTTTAAAATTTATTAGAACAAAAATAGAAACTTCATGTCTTTCTTTTTCTGATAAACAAAAAATTGTACATATTTAAAGCATATCATCACATGATGATTTGATATATGTGCATATTGTAAAATGATTACCACAATCAAGCTAATGAACACATTCATCACCAAATATAGTTACCTTTTTTGTGTGCATGTGGCGAGAACATTTGAGATCTACTCTTTCAGCAAATTTTAAGTACGCAATACAGTATTATTAACTGTAGTCACCATGTGGTACAATAGGTCACCAGAACTAATTCATCTTATAACTGAAAGTCTGTACACTCGAGACCCTGGCAACCACAATTCTACTGCTTTCAGTTCAACTTTTTTACTTTTCATATAAAAGTGATATCATGCAGTATTTATTTTTGTGTGTCTGGCTTATTTTAGTTCGTCTAATGTCCTCCAAGTTCATCTGTGTTGTTGCAAATGGCAAGACTTCCTTGTTTATGGATGAATAATATTCCATTGTATATATACACTTCTTTTCTTTCTTTCTTTCTCGCTTTCTCTTTCTTCTTTATTTTTAGAGACAGGTTCTTACTCTGTCACCTAGGCTGTACTGCAGTGGTGGGATCATAGCTCACTGCAGCCTGGAACTCCTGTGCTCAAGTGATCCTCTGCCTCAGCCTCCCAAGTAGCACGAGCCACCACTCCTAGCACGAGCTAGTTTTTGTTTGTTTGTTTGTTTGTTTTGCAGAGATGGGGTCTTGCTATGTTGCCCAGGCCAGTCTTTAACTCCGGGCCTCAAGCAATCCTCCTGTCTTGGCTTCCCAAAGTACTGGGATTACAGGCTTAATATTGGCCACTGCACCTGGCCAATATATTAATATCACATATCTATGGACACTTAGGTTGTTTTCATATCTTGGCTATTGTGAATAATGCTGCAATGAACATGGGAGTGCAGACATTTCTTCAACATACTCACTTCATTTCCTTTGGATGTATACCCGGAGTGAGACTGTTGTAAATTGGTACAGAAGTTATTTATTCTCAAACACTGTGTCAAAGTTTCTTAAGGATACATACTTAAGACTAGATTTACCAGGTCTTAGAAGATATGCATCTTCAACTTGACAAGATCGCTGCTCTTGGAAATGGCTGCCCTAATTTACGCTCACCACAGTAGCATAGGCGTTTCTGTTGCTCCACATCCTCTGTGACACTTGGTATTTTCCGGCACTTCATTTTTACCATGTGATAAACAAAAGCAGATTTACCATGAAGTTTAAGCTTCAGGACCCTTCATTTACATGGGCCTCTTCAAAGATCCTGTAACTAATTTTAGATTTGAAATTTTGTATTCTTTTTTCTTAAACAGAGATCCATAAATGGCATAAGCTTTAAGATCCACCAAAGGTAGTTACAGCTTTGCAGCCGACGGGTGTGACATTGTGGTTTTTTATTATTTTTGCATGATTACTAGTGAACTTGAACGTCTTTTCATATGTTAAATTGGCACTTTAAGTTTTCTGTGAATTTTGCCTGTTGTGTTATTGATTTGTAGGAGTTCTTTATATCTTCTGGATATTAGTCTTTTGTAAGGCTTAATTCGGTAAATATTTTTTCCAGTCTGGAGCTTATATCTTTGCTTTTGATAGAGTGTCTTTCGTAATTTTAATGAAGTTGAATTTATCAGTCTTTTCCTTTATTATGTGCACATTTTTGTGACTTAAGAAATATTTTTATTCCAAGGCTATAATGGGTTTTTTTTTCTTCCAAAAGTTTGAAATTTTTTATATTTATATTTAAGTCTTTAGTCAACTGGAAAAAATTTTTGTGTGCCTGATGTGAAATAGAGACATACATTTTATTTGATCTACATGGACAACCAGTTGTTTCAGTACCATTTATTGAATATTCCATCATTTCCCTACTGCCATCCATATAATCTCTATCATATATCAAGTTTCTTCTTTCTTTTTTTTTGAGATAGAATATCACCCAGGCTGCAGTGACATGATCATAGCGCATTGTACCCTCAAATTCCTGTGCCCCAGCAATCCTCTTGTCTCAGACTCTCAGGTAGCTGGAACTGCAGATATGAGCCATTGTGCTTGACTAGTTTTTTCTTTTTTTAATTTTATTTTTTTTGTAGAGATGGGGGTCTTCCTATGTTGCCCAGACTGGTCTCAAACCCCTGGCCTCAAGTAATCCTCCCACCTCAGTTTCCCAAAGTGCTGAAATTACAGGTGTGAGCCACCAAATCAAGCCTCAAGTTTCAATATATGTTTCTGGGCCTTCTGATCTGTTACTTTGGTATATTTATCTCCCACGGCACAAACATAGCACTGTTGTAATTACTATAGCTTGATAATAAGTCAAGCTATCTGGCAGAGTAGGTCTCTCCATTTTTTTCTTCTTCAAAGTTGTGGACTCCTCTGTGGAAGCTAAAAAGTGGATCTCATGGAAGTGGAGAGTAGAATGATGGTTATCAGAGGCTGAGAAAGGGAGGCAGGAGGGGTTATGGATGGAAATTGACTAATGGGTACAAATGTACAGTTGGATAGAAGAAATAAGTTCTAGTGTTTGATAGAAGACTAAGGGGACTATACTTAGCAATAATATTATGTATATTTCAAAGAAGAGAGGACTTGAAATGATACCAACACATCCAAATGATAGACTCAAGGTGATGGATACTCCAAATACGCTGGCTTGATCATTACCCGTTCTATGCATGTAACACTCATGTGTACCCCATAAATATGTAAAATATTATATATATATCAATAAAAAAGAAAAAAATTAAACATTCCTCTTCTGCTGTACATTGGTTGATATTCCATCTTGGAAATAGACTGCTAAAGGAATACTATAGTAAGAGGCAAAATGCTTATCATAATTTTTAAACGAAGGCAATGACATATTTATAAATGGAGATTTTGGGAAAGCAAAAGTGATGAATATAGCTTTCCAAAACAAACAAAACTCACTTGTTATTTTCTATCATTACCCACTGTCCTCACTGAGAGGGAAAAAAAAAACCACAAAAACCTTCTGATAGTCCATGTATAAATGGCTTGAAGTAAGAATTTAATTACTTAACTATAGAATGGGCATTCTAAAGAAACAAATATTAAAGATCATTAATACTTTTATTCTTATTTTAAATATTGAAACACTAAGATAAACATTAGGAGCTCACTTGTCATGAGTTTTATTTGCAGCTTCAAGATAGGTTTACACAACAAGTGCAAATGCATTTCCTTTCTGGGTATCAGGTACTTATTTACATAAAGAGATCTTACCTCTCCGGAGGGAAGTGACTGAGACAGAATTGTCACAGTCCCAGATATGTGTATCTGTTGCCTTTAAAGTAGCACGGTTTCTCATGCCTGACTTTTTTTTTTAATGAACATCTAAGATTATTTGTGGTCATACTGCATCTCCAAAATTTCAAAGATGCAACTATATCCCACCAAAAAGTAGTTGAATTCAAGTGGCTCATTATTTAAGGACAAGGGGTCAAATTCATACAGGCAATAAACAGACAATTCTGATTGAATTTAACTATTTATGATTCAGATTATTTTCTTTTTAAAAGAGCTGATTTTCTTTCAAATCAGTTCAGTCTTTTTTTTCAAACAATTTTAGTGAGTAGATATAACTTTTAACACAAAATCCAGCAAAAACTATTTTACAAGACCTCTTCATTGACAATCAATATTGGACTACATTAAAAATTAATTTCTTTCATCTCTTTCACTCTAACTTCCTTTAAGAACAAGGATGGATTAACACACTGATTTATATCAGGAAATAGTTTTGTTGGTTATTTACAAATGCTTTTGAAGAATGTAGGTGCGATTATACAAGAGGCCTCCACAAAAATGAATGTTAGTAAAATCATGACTCCTTTCAGTACCAAAGAGAAGTTATTATGAGAAATCTTAGCAAACAATAAAAGATCAAATTCCACTATCAAAGTGTAATTTTTAAAAAGTTACAAACTTAAGTCCGACAAAGAATGAACACATGTTAACTCATATTCATTTCATCGACGGGGAAGCCAACAGAATGATCAAGCTGGTTTCAAGGGCATTTGGGGACCTGGGTATTCAGAGAAATTTGTCAAAGGGAATGTAGGAATAAGATTACTAGGTTAAATCAAAACTGGGTAATAATGTACTACAGGGCAACGAAATCACAATCTTTGAGGTCATCTTCTACATCAGACCTAAATCTACAAATTAACATGGAACCTCACAGTCTGAGCCCTATCAGTAGTAAATAGTGCCTCAAACTATTAAATAATTGTATAGCACTTGGTGACTTAAGTGTTTCCCCAATGTCACATTGATAGGACATGCTGTCCTCTTTTTCCTATATTTACAAGTTTGGGGGAGTTTTTTGACATTCCTGAGTTGCACTTAAAACAAAGTGGGATTTTAGTATTACACATCAGAAGAGCTATGATTAAAAAGTCATTCTCAAATCTGGGATGTGGAAGCAATTTCTAGAAATAAGCTTTAACTTGCATTCTTCTCACTCCTCATTTGAAATAATTACTCTCCATCTCCTGAGCCACTAAGTTCGCCTCCCTTTTTTCTCTCCCTATTCCGGTTGAGACTTGAAAGTTTACTGGCAAAGCCATCTGGTTCTCCCCTCTGCACACTGGCACAAATTACACAAATTGCTTTCCTACTTTCAGAAGAAATATCACATTCTGCCACACTGACATCCAAAACATTTCATCTGGAGAAAAATGCTTCCTTTAAGCAGAAGTTCTTGTTTTCCAATTCCAAATTCTCTTCTGGGTCCCTTCTTCAACTGCTGGATTAAAATGCTCTCCTAAACTCCTAGGACCAAGTGCTCCCACAAATATTGTAGGAAATAAGATTTCATTTCCTTTGCCTATTTACACCTTCTGCACGTAAAAGATTAGACTTTAGTAGTAAATAGGTTAAACTCGGGTAAAAGATGCAAAGATTCAGAAAAGAATGTACATGAATAACGAGTGATTAAAAAAAAAAAAAGTAATTGCTTTGGATTGGGGATTTCTCATTTGTTGAATGTGCTGGATTTTTTGGCGTTTCATAATGGTCCTGCCCTGCTAGAGGAAGCTCCGGCCTCTTTCTCCAGTATACACGCTGGGCTTCCTCACAAATGAGTCCCATGAAGACCAAACTGAAAGGAACACCCTAGCATGGAAATGTCTCATTAGCCGGGGCCTGGGCTTGCTGCCCGGCTCTGATTGGGTTCCCAGTGACTTCTTGTAGGCTTGAGGCCAGGACTTATTTTTATGTTAGATCTCAGAGCAATTTATTCAGTTCCCACAAACCCCATGGTATTGGTATTGTGAAAACTTCACATTTAACAGTGGCCGTCCTTAAGAAGGTTGTGCGTGGAGTAGCCAGAAGGAGAGGGAAAGACAAAATGCCACAAAGCTACTTAATGAGGTGTACAGCCGTATTCCTTTGGTCAGAACAATCCAAGTCTCGATCTACCGGTCAATCTCAGGAGCTAAATTCCCACACCAGCTCGAGATAATTAGGGGCCCCAGCCTCCTAGGGGAGACCTCTTCATGGAGGGAGCCGCGAGGACACAGAGGGCAGTGGACGGGGGACTCCCATTCACCGATCACTAACGCACTCGTAGCCCTGCACCAGGGGCTATGTAGCAGATTTCAAAATAACCCCCTGAGGACGGACAAGAAACAAAAACCTATAGCCACTGTGTCATCAACTCCCCTGCTCACCTTTAATTCAATAGACAAACCCAGGCCTGTATAAAACTTGGGAAACCAACTACAGTGCCAGAATTAACTATGTAACTTGAATAAAACCAAACTTAACACTTCCTTTGCACTTGACTCCCATCAAAGACTCATTAGTAAGGACAGAAATTTACCCCAAAGTGAATTGCACGTATGAAGGCCTACTCAGCCTTCTGGGAGGACGAATGATAAATGCCCTCCCAGTTCCTAGGGACACCGAATACATAGACAGCAATGGAGAGATTTTTTTCTCTCTCCAACCTCTGACCAGACTTGGGTTGAACACCAAGGGCTAAGCTCTTGCACGTATCCATGATCCTCCCACCCTTTGGGGAGGGTCGAGTGGATCAGCCGGGGTGCAGTAGCCAGCCCTCTTCAGCAGGCAGGAACCATCTGTGCTAAAGGAAAGATAGCACACAATGGGGTGCTCAAAGTCATAGGTGATCTTTTTTTTTAGAGAGTTAATTCAAAAGAAGTTATAGGCGATTTTTAAAGAAAGAACTATGTTTTTCAACACATGCTACCAAAACTCCAACCTGTGACCCTAACAAGCTGAGGACATTGGAAAAATTTGTTAATAACAAGGAATTATTAAAGCCTTCTTTACTGCTCTCCATTCCCAATGGAAACTATGACCTTCAACATTTATTCATTCAGTCATTCCTCCGGCAGGTATTTATTGAGAGGCTACTGTATATTAGATGTCATTCTAGGACCTGGGCAGCAGTGAACAAGACAATAGTGACAAAAAGATTCTTCTGTGTTTTTTATTAAAGATACATATACTTACAAGAAAAATTACTAAATGCAGATAAACTAGAGAATCGCCTGAATCCCCCCAACTAGAGGGGGGAAAAAAAAAAGAAAAAAAAAAAACACTGTTAACTTTATGAGATATATAGTCCCCTTTTCAGTGTATTTTAAATGTGCATGAATCCATATGTACATAGTATTTTCCCCAAATAATACTATATTGTATATAATGTGTCATAACTGCTTTTTAAAAATTTTTATGTATTTATTTTTTAGAGATGAGGTCTCACCCTGTTGCACAGGCTAGAGTGTAGCGGCCTGCTGCAGCCTCCAACTCTGGAGCTCAAGCGATCCTCCTGCCTCAGCCTTCCAAGTAGCTGGGACTACAGATCCTCCTGTCTCAGCCTGACAAGTAGCTGGCATTACAAGTGTGAGCCACCACGCCTGGCTCCGTAATTGCTTTTTTCACTTGCCATTTCATTAGTCATTTCCATATGTTACAGTCTGGCTAAAGACTAATTTCCTATTTCCAAAAATAGGACCAAGAAGCATTTTTTTTTCCTTCTAACCAGTGGCCTAGACTCAATAGATAGGAGGAAAACAAAAAGGGAAATTAAATGGCTCCCCAAGCCCTCCTCAGCCTCTGGGTTGCTGGCCGGGAGAGAGCCAGTGCTGCAGCTGCCACAGCTCCCAGATGACTGCGGAGGTGCCGGAGCAGCATCCCGACAGCTGCAAGTGCCTGCAGGCCCTAGCGCCCAGCCCTGGGTTCACCTGGCCCCACCTGGCCCAGGCAGGGAGGCACAGCAGTTCCATCAATACCACACAGTTCAGAATGCTTGACCCTTGCATCAGGTTACTGGGAGGGAGGCTAAAGCTTAACTGGGTGTGGTCATGGCTCTTATGGACAGCACAGGGCAGGTGTGGACTGCATGGCCCGTGTATAAGTAACCCACAGTTACTTACAGCTAATCACATTCTTATTATTCAGGTTAGCACTCGTGCCTAAATTGACTCTACAGCACTTTGGCAAAATTGCAAAACTTAAGGTCCAAGTCTTTAAATAATTTAAAGAGCAGCGTGGTATCCAAAGAAAGCAAGCCTTTGCAAGGTGAAATTCGCTTGTGGAGACCAGGCCCTACACAAAAGAAAATGATCTCAGCAACCACGCCACAGCATCATTTTTAATTACTGTCTCTTATTCCATTGTATCAGTGCACCAAAGTTTATTTTATCGATTGTCTTTTTTGGAAAAAAGCATTATCATCCAATCTTTTTACCATAACAGTCCTGCAGTGAACATCCTGGTTACTAAATGTTTGTGCACCTGCTTTATTATGGCCTTAGGATAAATTCTTTCCGGTAGAATTGTCAACTCAAGTGGCATATACATTTTTATGGCTTTTGAAATCAAATTGCCAGATTGCTTCCTCAGAGAAGTTGTGCCAGTCTTTATTCCCCCTGGTCTTGTATGGAGGTATTTATTTTCTTATAACTTTCTCTACATTGGGTATTCTAATACCATTAAACAAAATTGCTAATATATTAGGTAAAAAAATAATTTCACTGTTTTCCTTTGTATTCCTTTATTACTAATGAGGCTAATGCTATTTTTCTATGCTTGTTTACTATTTGCAATCATCTGCAAGGGATTAGTTCTAGGACCTCCCTCAGATACCAAAATCCCTGGATGCTCAAGTCCCTGATATAAAATGAGGTAGTACTTACATATAACCTATGCACATGCTTCTATGTACTATAAATCATCTCTAGACTACTTCTAATTTACTTCTAATACCTAATACATTGTAAATGCTGCATAAATAGTTGTTATACTATATTGTTTAGGGAATAAGGACATGATAAAGCCTGTACCTGTTCAGTTCAGACGCTTTTTTTTTTTTTTGAGACGCAGTCTTGCTCTGTCACCCCTGGTAGAGTGCCATGGTGTCAGCCTAGCTCACAGCAACCTCAAGCTCCTGGGCTCAAGCGATCCTTCTGTCTCAGTCTCCCGAGTAGCTGGGACTACAGGCACACGCCACCATGCCTGGCTAATTTTCTATTTTTACTGGAGATGGGGTCTCACTCTTTCTCAGGCTGGTCTCGAGCTCCTGAGCTCAAGCAGTCCTCCCACCTCGGCCTCCCGGAGTGCTAGGGTTACAGGAGTGAGCCACCTTGCCCAGTCCAAACACAATTTTTTAAAAATATTTTTGATCCACATTTGGTTGAATCCACAGATACAAAACACAGAGATGCTGAGGGAGGGTAAACTATACTTCCTTTGTGAATTAGGTATTAATATTCTTTGTAAGTGTTCTTCACACAGTACAGCTATTAATGCTTTGCGTGCATATACGTTACAAAGAGCAAGCTTTTATAATTTACATACTATGCCTAACAGTCTTTGTCCTCTTTGCCCTGTAAGTCATTTAAGTTTTTCCTTTCTTCCCTCCTTGGCTGCACTGATGACTTTCCTAGTTATATTTCTAAAATACCATATCATCTTGAAAGTGTACAGTATACAACCCATGACACAGGGGAGTCACAAGTTTGCATCTTTTCCATCTGTATGATTTAGTCTTACGTTTTTCACTTTTGCTGTGCTTGAAATAAGATATTTTACATTGTGATTGGATATACCTTATATAAGTATATACATAACTATACATGTGTAAGCATGTAAGCATATATATATTAATATGCAAGTATACATGCATCATAGAAATAAAAGTTTTATAAAATGATACTATATCCTTAATATCTGCCTTGTGTACAGATATTTTTCCTTTTTTCTCAAGCTATTTGATACCCAATTAAATTGAATTTATAAACTATTACTTAGATACAACTCATAGTTGGAGAAACACCATAATAATTGAACATGCTCTGGGCCCAGGAAAGAGATATAAACACAAGCACCCTTATGTTTTTGGAGCCTAATTAATTAACAGTAGGGCTTATCACTATCATAGCATTTTTGAATGTTTACCACATGTTTATTATTATACATGCATTATCTCTCATGACTCTCATGACTTTTCTATAAGGTGGGATTAATACTGTCCCTACTTAAAAGACAAGGAAACTGAGGCAGAGAGATTAAAAAACCTGTTCAAGTTCCCATGCCTACTACATAGTACAGCCAGAATTTGGACTAAGTAATCCAATTCTAGAAACCCTTGTTTTCACCCCCTCTGGACTTCCGCTCAGTCTGCTGCAGCCCGAAATGAGTCCAGGGGCACGCTAACCCCTACATGTGGAAGTGAACTGATTGCAAAGTTTGGCACCAAAGCTACAGAGATTTTTGAGGGTTCTAGTAAGTCATGAGGCACTGGGAGAGGAAAGAGATCAGGGAACAGAGGGTAAGCGTGAATAAGGTTCCACCATCAGAGTAGGCAGTTTGCAAAGGACTTTTTCTGTTCCAAAATCTTTTCTCTCCCTGCCGGAGGAGGAGTCCATAGAAGAAACATGAAGCCCATATATGCCAAGCGCAGAAGGACTATTAAGACATCAGGTCTGGGTTTATCTGTCAGCACTACACAGAAGTTGGAAATGAAACTACACCCTAAGCATATGTATGTAGATATTTGTTTATCTTACGTTGTTAAAGATACTGAGTCTATAATCTTTTTTGGAATATGCAGGTAAAGGTGGGAGAGAAAGGGAGCTGAAGCCAAATTTACAAGCAGGAGCTACAATAAAGACTACCTCAGGTAAAACTGGCCTTTATGCTGTTGGTTGGGGCACACCTTCTTGCTGCCCAGCTCTCGGCAGAGTCTAGAGCCCTAAAATGGTCTCCCAGAATTTGAGTTTTCCTACTCCTTCACTCCAACTCTCTTTCTCTTTTCTTTGATGCATTACTAATTGTGCTTAAGTCAAAGTCTCAGCCTGTTCTACTGGAAGAGGATGATGGTTTGGTTGTGTGATGAAAAGGGAACCACCAAAGCGGCAGAAAGTCCTCTTCACGAAACTCTTTAAAAACTGCCACGGTAATTCAGGCTAGCATTTAATAACATCACAACCAGGAAGTCCTTTTTTAAGATCTAATCTACATCCATCTTTGCTGTAATTTGTAAATAAACTTTGGCTTCCCTCTCCAGCCCATGAATGCTGGATGCCCAAGGAAAATTTAAAACAGTAATTGAATGCATACCGAGCAGAACTGTCAGGAAGAGTTCATTAATTTGCATTGCATTGTGATCCTCAGATAAAAGATGCCACATTTGTACAAAGCCTTGATAATTTTTTTTTACAAATTAGTCCCATAATTAAACTCCTGCTAATAGTAATTGCAAATACTTAATTCATTACTGAATAATTCCTATTGAGAAAAGAATAATCCAACTCATTTACTTATTTTATTGTTGGATAGTTATGTACAATGGATCTTTATCTAAAGACACAGGGCACTGAGCTCTTATTGAGATAAAAGAGGAACAATGCTTTCCAATCCCCTGTGCTAGAAAAAAAATGTGCTTCAGCACCACAGGTGTTGGCTGGAGGTGGGAGGACTGAGTTTCACGGTTGCATATTAACTCGATGACCTCCCCTAGATAACCAGGTGACAGCTGCAGCGAGGTTTCTTTGAAGTGTGACATTCCTTCGGCACTTCAAAGGGCCCAGGCCTCTCTCTGAGGCAGGTATGTTTGCCGGCCACACCTGGTACCTGCCGACCCGCTACAGCAGCTGGCCGACAGAAAGTTCCTAAGAACCAGCCGGGGTCTCTATAATGAAGTACATCTAACCGACACCATTCCAAAGGGAGAGAGCAGGGCCCTGAGATCAGTCAAGAGCTTCAAGCTCTGTCCTTTTCTAAGGAAATAATGCCTCCTCCACACAGGTCACAACCTCTCAGCTCAGAAAACATCCAAGTATGGAATTTTCACGGGAAAATGCCCTTTGTGAGAATCAACCCTTATTCACACAGGCAAGAAGTCTGAGCGCATTGCCAAAGGGAGGCTTAGTTAAAAGTGAAATGTGAGCAGAATGCCAAGACTAAAAACCCTGCTGGGAAAGGTAAATGCGAAACAACTGCAATAATCGAAGCCAGCTTGCCAAAGGGAGCACTTTGAGGTCAGATCTAGAATAGGAAAATAACCCTGGTCTCAATCCAAGTTGGTTAAAAAGCATTTAGCATATACATTATGCTCCACACCATTGCCAATCACCCTGAAACCATCACCTTTCTGCGGTTCTACTGAGTAGCAAGTATTACTGAGTCCCTGCTATTTAGAGGTGGGAACACTGAGACTACACACTGTTAGGAAGGTGAGTAAAACACAATGCTCCTGACAGAATTTACAGTCTGGTTGAGATTATCCACTGGAGACCTCCTTGTCAGGCATTTTGCCCCTAAAATCGGACACCCTTAGGTTTGAATCAGAGCCCATCTGCTAACTGTGAGACCTTCGGCAAATGGACTTAACCTTTCTGTCTCAGTTCCACCGTCAGAGAGTAGTTGTGAGGATTAGATGAGAGAATGCGTGTACAATGACTAGGACAGTGTCTGGCACTTAGCAACAGCTCAACAAATATTAGCTAATATTCTTACTGCTATACAGGGAAGAAGGGTAATAAGGTGGGATGTGGCCCTGCAAAAACCACCGTCCCTCCCAGCTTACGAATCATATTGACTTATCAATGAACTGTGTCGGCACTCATAACTCCCTTGTTTCCGGAGGAAGAAAGGTCTTACACTAGCTGTTTGTGGTCAGGAGAAAAGGGAACACTGTGACCCGAGGAACCAGTGTCTCCAGTGTATTTTCCTACAGCATCTGGCACGGGCTCAAGGGCGATGGCCCTCACCCGGCTGAGGCACAGCGGGGAGCTAGAAGGCGCCTGTTCTAATCCCACCGATGCCTCCCAGGAGCACGCAAGTGGAGTGCTCAGCTCATGGGCTTGTTATGAGGATTAAATGAGATCAGGAAGATGACACTCTTAGCATAGTGGCTGCCACATATTAAGGACCCCATAATTGTTCACTCCTCTTATGTTAAGATACAGCCATTGTCCCTGAAAAAGCAAGGGATTATTTTCCATCAACACATCTATTCCTGTCACTGAGCTAGCTTTTCCACATAATGCAAGATAACTACAGACAGAAGACAAAGTCAGGGAGTGAGGGGCCCATTTAGCTTTGAGTCCTCACATGCATTAAAGAATGTTAGAAAGACAATAGCTTTGGAATTCAGAAAGACTTGGGTTTGAACCTTCACTTCACAACTTACCAATCAAGGTACTGAACCTCTCTAAGTCTCAGTGTTCCCATCTATAAAATGGAGAGAGGAGTTGTGAAATGTAACATATGTAAAATATCTAGCCCAATGTCTAGTTTAACGTAGGTGATAAGATATAATACATTCATGGCATCAACTTTCTCTCTTGGTTCCCCTTTCCTGCATTTTTTTATATATTCCCTTTTATCACGTACTTTGTAAATTGTAAAGGCTGTGCAAACGGCTTGCAAAAGTAGCATAAGATCAAAGTAGCATAACAGCAAACTATCGCTTTTCTCTAGAAAGAGCGATGAGCCAGCATAAAGTTAGAGAACCCAGCGTGGCAGCATATTAGCCGTGCTTTCCATCCATAGGTAAGGCCATATCCAGACTCTATCCTCCAGCGCAATTCTCCTCTGTCGATTTCGGTGGTTGCCATAAGGATGTATGTCTAATATTTTAACCACCTCCTCCCACAATGAGTATGGGAGCTATTAACATTAACACTGCTACTACCACCATCACGATAGCTTGCCTTTATTATAAGGCATTGCGTTAAGGGCTACACATACATTAGATAGTTTTATTTCTTTCAACAACCCTCTAAAATAAGTTTTATATTTCCAATTTTGCAAAAAGAAAATTGAAACTCAGAGCTTAGGTAACCCGACCAAGGCCATAGAGTTGAGATACAGCAGCTCTGGGATTTCTGGCAGGTTCGTTCATTAATTCATATATCCATCAACTCATTTCCTCAACATTCAACAAATAGCCATTGAGAGTATTCACTGTGCCGCAGCAGAGCTAGGTATTGGTTATCAACAAATAAGATAGATGCTATTCCTGCCCTAGAGGGATCTGTCTTCAGTCTGATTTCAAATCCTGTTTCTTTATCACTACATAGATCATCTCCCAAATTAGAGACCAAACAGTTGTCCCAGTTAGCACAGTGTACCTTAAGCTGGGAAAGGATTGGCTTACCTGATATACCTCATCACCGTCCTTCACAAGCAAAAGGAAAAACTTCTAAATAGTTCTAGAAAATTCAGACTATATTCTGGAAGTGCCACCCGAGAAGGCTGAGACCTCTGTATTCAAGTTCTGCTCAATCCGAGCAGAGCACTGACAGTGGAAGTCTATGAGTGTCTGTCACAGGAGGCTGACCGCCCCCCACGCCCCCCAATTCCTGCACATGGCTCCATCCTGCCTGAGAGAAGCATTTCTAACAGATACTTCAGTTCACTTCCCTGCCAGACAGCCTCTCTCCCACACACAGCCAGGCCAGACAGGTAGGATCCTCTTTAGGACTTGAGTGTCATTTCAGAAACACTGAGAAGCTAATGGCACCATCTCCTTCTCCCAGGCTACTGCACAGCACATCTCCAGGGACACAGAAAACATGATGTGACAGGTGCCCCCTGAGATGGGAGGCTCTGTCCCTGCTCCCCACAAAACACTATTAATTCCTACATACCCCAAATACCCAACTTTTCCTTCGGCACTTAGCGAGAAAATTTTAAATGCACATAGCTTCCTGAAAGATCAAACGCACACTGAGTCAAATCTCTTCCTGGGGACAGTGGGGCTGGGAGTGACAGGGGATGGGGTGGGTCTCCTTGTGGCAGCCAGAAGGGAAGAGAACTTGGAACACAGGGAAAAAGCACTGAGGATACCAGGGACAGACGTTGCTCACGTCACACTCCCTCTCCCAAATTTGGGCCTGGTTTTTAAAATCACGAGTACCTCAAACCGAGGGCAAAGTAGGTCGAAGTGTACGACACTGCTTTCTTTCCCTGCTCTTCACTTGCAGCATTCCCTCACCGATAAAATTCTGGCACACTTTGGAGGGAAGAAGAATATGATTTTATAGTACCAAGCCATCATACATTTTCTGGTTCTCAGAAGATTTATTGTAATGTGCTCACATGCATATCATTTTAAGGACAACCCAAGTTTCAGAAAAGAGTCATTCCATGGTAATGTTCATAAGAAAATATAGCCTGTCTTCCACAAATAAGATGGGTTTCATTTAATATTCATTAAAGCGTGACTTCGCAAATCTTGAAAACAGATTCTGGTCCCCCGTGTACTGTTTTCATTGGCTAAGTCACTTTTTCTTTCCCTGACACTTTATATTAATAGTTTGTGTTTAAATATGACGCACAGCTGGTTTTGCCAATGGGGGTTTCTAGTTTGACTTTACAAAGAAACACAGAACAAAATCCTCAAAGATTTATAAGGGGTGCTCTATTTTCACCTCATGGTAATATAGTACAGTGTGTAGTAATGAAAAGGGAATAAAGGCAATGAAATATCTAGCCTCGCAGTATAGGAAACCCGAGACTGGCTGACTGGCAGTTTCGGACAGCAGTCGCACTTTAAAGGATAGGTGCACATCTCTATATATGCTCTTAGTCCATCGGTCCTTCTTCAGGAATCACCAGTGCTAAAGACAGACTTGAGAGAAAGAATATTCAAACTCAAATTGCAAACACAGTGCATGTTACAAAGTTTTGGGGGGTGGTGATTGCAAACGAATGGCCATTTTTAACAGAGAGATTATTTTGAGGACGCAGAACCCATTTTCCTTTCTGCTCACAGGACAGGTATGAACTAATAACACTCAGTATGGCCTAATAACCAGCCAGCTCAAGCTTCTGTCAGCCCAGAAGAGACAGAACAGCCAGGGAATTGAGCATTAAGGACACTATACTCTTGGAGCCAGCCTGGATGTGACATGCGAGTAATGTCCTCCCTGTATGGGGCTTAATTTCCAGATAGCTCTTTAACTAAAAAAAAAATAATAAAAATAAGAATGATGTTGACCATGATAGCTAAGATGTACCAACTACTTAATATGAATCAGGCACTATTCTAAGCACTTATAGTAACACTTTCAATCCTAACAACAACCCTACGTGCATGTATAGCAATTATTACCATTGTACAGATGAGTAAACCAAAACCTGGGGAGTTAAGTCACTGGCTCATGGTCACACAATTAGCAAGGGACAAGCCAGGATGAAACAGCTAAGGAGGAAAGTTTTAGACAGGCTCATGACTAGACATCATGAGCCTGTCTACCCTTTTGTTAATGCTCTTTGCAAACAGGAGGCAGAAAACATAAGACCTCAACAGACCTTCACAAACAATGAAATGACATAGGGAGATTTGGTAATCCAGGGAATCTTGAAAGACCTTCAGAAATGTTTAGCCTATTTCAAAATTTTTGGTTGCTCTGACCATAGCAACCAGTAAGTAGTTACAGAAAATGCTTAATACACTTCTCTATGTTCCTATCTTCAGTGCTCTAAATACATTGCTCAGGTAAGCCTCACATAAACCCAAGGAAGTGGGTGTCATTATGATCCCTTTTTACAGATGTGGAAACTGAGGAATGGAGAGGCTAAATTACTTCCCAAGTTTAGACAGCTGATACATGGTTTTCCCAGGATTCTAACCTCGGCTCTTCTGGGTTCGGAACTCAGGGAAAGGACACTTCTGTTTTGTTCATCCTTCAGTCACATACCTGGAACATGCATATGTTGAATGAAAATGAATAATTTTTAATAATATTTGTCAAATCAAACTGAATTGATATTACTATCAGACATATATGTGGGTCAAAGACTCTCTTGTTTCCCTGATTACACATAGATTTTCATCGCTTTTGGAGCTGTAATGTCTCAAACCAAGAAATAATTCCAAGGGGAAAAATTCTATGCTCCTCCCTTGCAGGCTCTTGTTCTCTTCTTTCTCTGCCCATTGAAAGCCCACTTGTTTTTTTGTTGTTGTTTTCTTCTTATTTTTTTTTCTTTCGGCCCCCACTCCCACTCCCGACCTACTTGTTCTTTCAAGGTCTAGTGTTCCCGTCTCTAGTTCTCTGGAGGACTTCCCTGATCGCTGAAACTGACTTAGCCATTCCCTCCTATATGCTCTTCAACCAGCGATCTTTACATTTTAATGTGCATCCGACCCACCTGAAGATCCTGTTAAGAGACAGATTCTGATTTAGCAGGTCTGGGACAGAGCCTGAGATTCTATATTTTTGTGATAACATCCCAGTGATGTGGATGTTCTTAGCCACGCACCACACTTTGAGAAGAGCCAAGCTCTACATCCCTTCACTGTGTACAAAGTCCAGTTGAGGGCCTCACTCAGCTTGCTAGACTGAGTTCCTTGTAAGCAGGTGCTCTTTCTTACTCTTATTATATCTAGCACAAAATTCTACTTTAATTATTTCAAAGCACTCTCAAAATAAAAGCAACTTGTTGGCTTCTCATCACAACCCTATGAAATCCAGAGAACCGGTTTCATTATCCTGCTGAGGAACCTCGGAGAACTTGAAAAACTTGGCAGGGTTACCAGGTTATCCCAAGCTCTTGCCCACAGTTGGATATCTGGGTTTGATCACTTTGGTCCTGCCTTGAGAGCCTACCCTCATTCTCAGCCAGTAGCACACACCCGCAGGGCACTAAGAAGTGGGTGTGGACAGACATCTTAGAGGGTCACAGTGACCAGGAAGTACCTGGCAGTCAGTGAGCAGGACCTGTGGGACTAGTGCGCAGGACAGGCCAACACAATGAAGAATTGTTTCACCCCAAATGCCAGAAAGGGAAACTCAACAGAAGGTAGCGCTCATGCAGTCACCAAGATTATGCCCAAATATTGGCTTGAGAAGCAGCACAGCTCATGGTGAAGACTGGGATCCAGGACCTGCTCCTACTGGCTCTATGGTCATGGATAAGTCACTTCACCCCTTTTCTGCTCCTTCCTCTGCAAAATGAAGATATCACCAGCTGATGGGAAGGTTTAAATGAGAAATTGCCTATAACGTGTACAATGAGCTCTCAGTAACTACTAGCCATTTTACGATTACTATCACATTTTTTTGTCCTGCATGTTGCTCATTTCAAACATAGTAAGGATTTGAAATGCTCAGATCCTCAGTCAGGTCCCACCTAAACTAGGGAAAAGCCATTTCATCAAAGCCAGCCTGGCTCAAGGGGAAATGTTTGTCTTCAGAGTCTGTCTGGGCCCTGCTTCCCCAACCATGCCCTCCACACACATACTCTCCCCTTCTCATGAGCTCTGGCTACCCAAGACCAACATTTCAGCCCAAAATGGGGGTAAAAGTATAGGTGGGGTGGAGCTTGACCTTCCAGAGGTCTCTTTCTTTAACAAAACTCACCCAATATATCCCTCTGAAACTGCTGCTGTGAGGTAATAATACCCTCTCAGGGAACTTATTTGTGTTTTGACAGGAACCCTATGCAAATACAATATCTCATCCTAAGAAAAAACTCAAAGGGTGGGGGAATGGTTATTCACTAAGGTATGGGCTCTCTTACCAGAAAGTTCTTTTCTCCTTAGATGAACTTCTACTCATATTTTAGGATTAACTTCAGACATGAAGAGCCAGGCACAGTGGCACATGCCCGTAGTCCAAGCTACTTGGGAGACTAAGGAGGGAGCATTCCTTGAGCCCAGGAATTCAAGAACAGCCTGGGCAATATAGTGAGACCTCATCTCTATAAAATTAAATAAAAATTTTAAATGCCCTCAGACATGATGTGCTCTGTGAAGTTTTCACACCTCCAACCCCCACTCTCACCCCATCAAAGGGGCGGATTCTCCTCTAAGATCCCATCAGCACATGACTCTCCTGCATTATATTGTAATTCTTCACTTTCATATGTGGCAAAATATACATGCACCTCATCCTTTACAAGGTTCTCTTTTCTCTGACAAATCTGGGAAATGTGGAGGAGGTGGCTGCCTAGGGTCAGCACAGGCTGCACCCAGCTTCCACACTCCTGTGTCCAGTTGCCTTCGAGGCACCAGGTGACAGTCCCCAATTCCTTCTACTTCATTGTGCAGAGCAAAAAGCTTTGTAAATCTAATTCTCTTCTTCTAGATCACAGCCCCCCAATGGGGGAGGGGAGATCCACTATTCACAAAGGAAGAGTTCAAGGTCAATTTTTAAATAAAAGAGCCATCACACACCAGGTAGATTATTTTCATCTCCTAGTGTGTGAAATGGTGATGGTCAGTTTTTGTTCTGATTGCAATTTTTCCCTTCCTTTTGCTCTTTCTTGCCCAATAACCAGCTCTGAATCGTACATAGATCCCTCACCCAAACTAAGCCAGGAGTCACTCGAAGGCAGGGATTGTGCCATATTCATCTTTCCAACTCTAGGTACTGAGAAGGTGCCTGGCACAAAAGGCAGTGAGAAGGAAGACGACATGGGCACAGAGCTCTCCTAGTCACACGTCTTTGGCAACCAATTCTCCCAGGTGTGGGTAATTCCAGCCTGCTGGGAACTTCTACTTGCCAGACTCTGAGGCAATCTGACAGATGAGCTGTGCCAAATATAAGACAGATTAAATAGGCCTCGGCTTTTTACCACACTTGGATAACTACTTTCAAAATTTAATTTTGCTGTTTTTTAAGAGATGGGGGTCTCACTGTGTTGCCCAGGCTGGCCTCAACTCCTGGGCTCAAGTTGTCCTCCTACCTCAGCCTCCTGAGTACCTGGGACTACAAGTGCACGCCACTCAATCCAGCTATTGATTTTGCTCTTTTTATTTAATTCAAGATGTATGTATCATTACATTCTTTTGATTTAGTCATCCTTTACAACCGTGACATTTGCAATTATAGTTTTGAGTTCCATATGCCATATTTGGTTGGAATAATTATGCTGCTTATTTAAAATAAAGGAGATGATTTGGGAATTATGGTCAGGAAAAAGGATTTAGTTTTTAGTTCAATTCAATCGCCAAATCTGCATATTCTTATATTTAAAAGAGCAAGGTACAAAAATAAAATACTTTGCACCAAGTGTTTTTATCTCAAATATTGTTGAGATTTCTAATCTGCATTTCCATTTAACTTCAGGTCACTATCGGGCAGCCTGTTCTGGCTAAGAGCATGGGCCTTGGAATCAGGCAGTCCTGGGTTCAAATCCTAGCCCTTCCACCTCCTTCATATGTCACCCTGGACAGAGGAGTCACCCATACAGAGTTCTGGGTCATATCACCCTGGAAAATTCTAATTTAGTAAGTCTGAGATGGGGACTGGAAATTTATTATTCTAACTTCCAATTCTGAAATAATTTTATACTTATAGAAAAGTCACAAAAACAGTACAGAGGGTTTCCATATATTCTTTGCCCAGCTTCCCCTAACATCAGCATCTTGCACAACCATCACACGATTTTCAAAACTAAGACATTAACACTGGGACAATGCTATATTTGCTTGGGATAATACTTATTCAGTTTTCACCAGTTTTTCACTAATGTCTTTGTTCCTTTCCAGGATTTCATGTTGCATTTTGTTGTCATGTCCCCTTAGTCTCCTCCAACTGTGAGAGCTCCTCAGCTTTTCCTTGATTTTCATGACCTTGACATTTTGAAGACAAGAAGTAGATAATTTACAGATGTTGCTCAATTTGTATTTGTCTGATATTTTCTTAAGATGAGATATTTGACATTTTTAGCAAGAATAGCCCAGAAGCAAAGTGCCCTTCTCAGTGCGTGGCATTGGGAGGTGCAAGATAGCATTGCATGTCATTACTGGTGACGACAGCCTTGATCACCTAGCTGAGGTGGTGTCCGCTGGGTTTCTCCACTGCCAAGTTACTGTTTTTCCATTTGTAATTAATAAATATCTTAAGGGAGATGCTTTGAGACTCCATAAATATTGTGTTTCTCCTCAAACTTTCACCCATTGATGTCTGCAACAATTATTACTGTGGTATTCTAATGGCGATTTTCTATTAATATGTCCTTCATCTCTCTACATTTATTAGTTGGAATCTATAAGGAAGAAGAGTTGTCCCCTCTCTTCGATTTCTTTATTTTTTCATTACTGAATGATATCAGTATGCACTCATGGATATTTATTTTATTCTAAGTTTTAATTCAATGCCATCATTATTTTGCAAAATAATGTAATTTTTTAAAGCTCGTAAGGGAACCATTGCCTTAGCCTCTTTCACTCCATTTCCTCATCTGTAAAATGAAAATAATAGCAACACTGCACTTAAAGTGTTACTGTGAGGATTAATAACATTATGTGTGTAAAGCCTTCAGCTCATTGCATAGTATACAGTAGACTTTCACTATATATTACCATATTTTCATGACGGTCATTATATAAATACACATGTTAGATACAGAGAGGAGCTTGTAGCATAGTGAAGTTTGGTCAGTCGTGAAATAGATGTTAGGAAGACAAATCAGGCAAGAATTCCATTTTGGATTTAGAAGAACAAAACTAATTCTGACACTAACCAGCCACTAACATTGAGCAAATCACCTCTCCATCTGGAATTCAATTTTCTCATGGATAAACATTGGACGTCCTTTTTTGTTCTATCTAGATATTCAAAAATATTTGGTAACTCACACAAAGTCAGGAAACAGATCAATGATGGTTCTACGATGATTTGGAAAAGAGACCAAAATTGATAAAAACATAATGCAAGAATTGGCTGCCAATGTAGAAACAGCAATGAAAAAAACAAGGAAAATGACTTTTGTGGCTATTGTCTTGTCCAGCTCATGCCCCATCTCCCAGCAAAATCCACATTATTTCCCCACCTTTGAGTTTTATATATGACATTTGTTAAAAATGTATTCCTATCTATGACAAACATAGCAACTTTTTTCATAGCACAAGCAATTACATAATTTTATTTTAAACATTCATGGAAAAAATGAAAACTTTTTAAAATAAAATAAGTTGTACCCTTCATCTGTATTGCCGTGTATCACCAGGGTCTAAGACAGTGGCTGGCACTTAGTATGAGATCAAAAAATATTTGTTGATTAAATGAATGAATCAAGAATGACCAAGTGAACGACCACAGGTATTACAAAAGAGAGAAAAGTATTTTGTAAGAGGAAAACAACAACATGATCACTTCAGAGGGGTTATGGAGTAGAGCCTGGGTTAGGGAGAAGATGAAAAATTGTTCCTCAACTCTCACAGATTAAAAGGGCAGGATCCCAGAGATGAGTTGAAGCTACCATTGTTTCCGTTCCAATTTCCTCCTCTGAAAAAAAAATACCGTTTGACATTGGCACTGAACCCCACATGGTGAGCAAAAGCCACTGGCCTGAGGTCCTGGCCCCTGTGACATGCTCTGAGCCTTATTCGGGTTCCACAGTTAGTGTGACACAGATGTTACTCCCTTCTAAAGTTAAGGACATGCATTTAGACAATTCATAAGCATTTCCGAAAATAACTTGTACATGCTCTGGAAATACCACCTCTAGACATACTCCAAAATTAAATTCCCATCTCATTTGTTTTCCCAACACCTGCACCTTGACTGGCTGAACTGTTTCCCATAAGCATTTAACCAGATCTCTTCTCAAAGGGAAACACTGGCTACAGGACCCACGCTGGGGAACTGCCTTACGGGAAACACTGACACGTAACAAAGTCCTTGTGTTGCTTTAGTAACATCCCTTGGATGAGGTCCAAGATAGATGGGCGATTTACCAAACTGTTCTCTACGGTGAACAGCAGTGTAGGACAGTGAATGCTTGCAGGGTAATCCTCCTCCATGTTGTCTCCCGGCAGGGGTGGGGGACCTGCGGCCTTGGGGCCACATCTGGCCTTCTGGATCCTTGAGTGCAGCCTTTTGACTGAATCCAAATTTTACAGAAGTTTGGATTGGGTCAAGAGGCCACACTTAGGGATCTGGGGCACCACAAGTGACCTTGAGGCCACAGGTTACCCATGCCTGGAGGGGCACCAGGTCACAGAGGCATGTGATGTCAGGAAACACAGAAAGTGGCCTTGGATCAAACGTGAACTTCAAAGATGGGTTGTCCACCCTCCATCCCTGTTGAAACTACCATAACATGAGGCCCTTTACCCTACAGGTTCCCAAGCCTAAGCCAGTGCACTCTTAAGAAGAAAACTGTTTGGGGCCTTGAATCCATTACTACTAGTAAACCCAAGCACTTTTCATTCTGTTTGATAGAGATAGAAGTTCTTGGCTTGACACAGTGGCTCACACCTGTAATCCTAGCACTCTGGGAGGCCGAGGCAGGAGGATCATTTGAGGTCAGGAGTTTAAAACCAGCCTGAGCAAGAGCAAGACCCTGTCACCACTAAAAATAGAAAAAATTAGCCAGGCATGATGTCCCATGCCTGTTCTCCCAGCTACTCAAGAGGCTGAGGCAGGAGGATCACTTGAGCCCAGGAGTCTGAGGCTGTAGTGAACTATGCTGGCACCACTTCACTCTAGCCAGGGCAATAGAGCAAGACTCTGTCTCAAAAAAAAGAAATAGAAACTCTTTAAAAAGTGGTTGCCAAGGGCACTCCAAGGTCATCCAGCAAATGAATAAGAGAAAGCTTGACAAAGAAGAAAAAGAACTTAGCTTTGGAGTTAGATCTATTCCTTCCCAGTTCTACCCATTTCTAAATACGTGATCCTGGTTAGTTATCACACTTACGTTCTCTGAAATGTAGTGGTCTCCGTGACAAAATAGAGACAATAAATAATTATCTCATAATATTGTTAGTATTGAATAAGATAATGGACTCAAAAGTGCCTGATACAAATCAGGAGTATAACAAATGCTGGTTTTCCTTCCCTTCCTCCACAAACCTGTCCGAGCCAATCAAGGAAGTAAAAGAAGGCAAGGAAGTAAAAATGACTGAGTCAGGTTTTAAGTCCCATTCCTGCTCATCTTCTTTTTCTAGCTCAGCACAGAGTATGCCAGACCAAAGACGATCAAAGAAACTTTGGGGCGAGTTGCACTGATGAAGAAATACACTGAAGCAGCATGAATGTTCTCAAAGTAAGAAGCGAAGGGGGGAAATTTCAGGACCGGTAAATAGGTCCTTTTCATCTCCAAGTTCTGCAGATTTTAGAACTTGCTGGACTACTTCCCAGGGAAATTAAAAAGAGGGGATAGTAAGAGGAGAGAAAGAGGATTCCTATTTCTCATCACAAATGGTTTAACTCTACTTGCAACTCAGGAACCCCAGAGCACAGGCAAGAGACCACCGAAAGTGTCATGCTTGTCATGCTTGTTCTACCTCTTCACCGTCACTATTTTAAACCTGTGTCTTAGCAGGAGTATTATTAGTTCATGACACAGTAGACACGGATAAGCAGTTCTGTGGAATCCTGGGGTGGGGAGAAAACAGTACATACATACAACTCTAGCCCAATGTCATCCTGTGGTCATTACTTAACACAAATGAATTACACAGTGCCGCCAGCAGAAGATAGAAGAGATACTGCTTTAGAAAATAATAACCTTGCATACATAGGTGGTAAGAAAAGCAAGGAAGTCATTACCACAAAAGTCAGGATAGTGGTTACCTCAAGAGGGGAGGGAGGGGGTGTGGTCTAGAAAGTAAACAAAGGAGGGGCTTCTGGGCTGGCCGTGGTCCATTTCTTGATGGAGGGTATTCACTTTGTAATTATTCATTATACTGTACACTTATGTTTTCTGTTTGTATACTCTAGTTCATAATTCTTAAAAGGTTAAAAAAAAAAGAAAGAAAATAATAACCTCCCTTCATTGAGAAAATACTACTTTGCTGTAGATCTTAGCTCTAGGTATTTCAACATCATCTCCCTCAGCTGATATCCTTGTTCCCCTCATAGATTGTTATTCTCGAAGAAAAAAGGGAGGGTAAACTTTTAAGAAGCCACAAATAGACTACTGTTAATACTCCAGTACGGATGACATACCAGAGAATGTTTTAATATGGGAGTATGTTTGAGATATACTTTTAAGAGTCCAATTACTATAGCATCCAAATTCAAGAGAGCTCCACAAGACAACAAAAAGTTCTCCAAGGGGGCAGGCAGCTTTCACAAATCAGAGTCATCAGACGCAAAGAAAGGGAACACAAATGGGCTTATGAGATCATCGGAAAAAATACGAAATTTTTAAGGAGATATTAAGAACTCAGTTCTTCCAATTCAGGACAGAGCAAAGCCTCAGGGCCTCTATGTGAAGAAAATCCCTCCTGTGTTTGGCATCTGAGTGACTCACCCAGAAAACCATCTACTGCGTGCAGCAAAGAGGAAATGAATCATGGAAGCTTCTGACCTTTGCCCTTGTCATCCCCTCTCAGGGAAACCACCCACAGACAGTCTCAACAGGGCTGGAGACAGCGCCGTCAAACAAGGCACACTCAGAAATGATGCAAATCTACTGGTGGGGAGAGCAAGAGAATGCAGTTCAGGGCTTGCGAATACAGGATAAACATTGATTTTATGATACAGAAAACTTAGCAGTTGAACTGACATGGAGGATGATTTGGCAGTGCCCGATGACCTATCGGCTTAAGCAGTAATCTGAACTCCTTATACCACTGGCTGGAGTGGGGGTGGAAGGGAGCAGCGTGGAGGACAACCATGACCTTTGAATCTCCATCTTATATTTGGTATTTGGAGAATTTGCTTGGCTTGCTTAGAGGAAGTAGACCAAACTAATGCTAGTATGAAAGTTGGAATGGATTTGATAGAGTTGTTCACATTTAAGAAAATGAGACCTCCTGGGATTGTTTCTGGAGAGTGGCTAGTATTCTACCAGCTTCAGACATGGGAGGAAAAGCAAGCCTAGCAGAGGTACCCATTCCATTCCCAGTTTGTTTGGTAGCTGGCAATTAGAAGACACTCTGCAATGAGTGTTCAAGTCCTGGGCAGGAAAGCCTCCTTCCAGGATTCTTCTTCAACTGGGTCTGTTTATGTCTTGCAGAATTAAAAAAAAGAGAGAGAAAATGGAAACCCAATGCCTGAATTCTGAAAAGGCAGTGAGTTTATGATCACTGATCCAGAAATATTAATACAATCTGAAGAACTGTCTATAGCCATAGTCCGATAATTTAGGTTGTAATTTCAGTTTTAAAATCAGAATGCCTTAAAAATGCTAATCTGAAAGCTAAATATGATTCATCCAAAAACATGTACAGAGTAGAAAGCAAACACCTGGAGAGGACAAGAAGGAAAATCTCTAATTACCTGCATTACTGAACACAAGTACATCCAGGGACAGTCTGCTGAGGTGAGGTTGCTCTCAGCTCCTCTGATCACCCGTCATGGCGAGGGAGTAGGTGACTAACCTGCTGAGTCAGAGTTCAAATGCATTTCCCTTCACCCAAGGGTGAGTTTTTAATGCAAGTTCTCTCCTCATGTGAGTCTACAAATAGTAGTACAGCTTCCTAAATACCTCATCATAAAAGAATATACCATCTTTCAAAAAACATCACCCAGGTCTTTGCTCTCGGGGTGAACTTGGCTAGGAAACTTTGCCCTTGCTGGCTGGGAGCGTGGGAATTAGGCATTCTGCCGTATGGCTAATTCAGAGCTCTCTTCTGTGCTTGGTAACTCAGGCCCGCAAAGGATATTGGATGTTGTATGATGTTCTGATCGTAGCTCCAGAAGGAAGATTGGAGCTGACCTTAGAACCCTTCCTCTCCTACCCCACTTCCCACTCTGGCCTCCTGCATATTCTCTGTTCTTACCCACTCCAAATCATTCTACTTTATTAAATTAGAGAAAGGAGATTAGTCATTTCCAGGTAGATAGGCAGCATGTGTTTGTCCACACCCTATTATTGCCCTCAGCATTTACCAATGGGAATGGGAGTGATTCAGTCTTCTCTCATAGTGCAGAATTACAGTATGATCCTTTGCACACTGTTAAGTGATTTACATACAATTGGTATCAGGGAGTACCAGTATTACCTTTCCACTCCCTTATGAACTCCCATCCCCATTTCTATCAGTACTTTCCACTAATGAATTAGTATCTCTCTGTAATAATAATATTTTGTTAAACAGCTCTCATCTATTTGATACTTACCATATTCCAGATACTCCGCTAAGTTTTTTTTACCAATATTAATCCTTTTAATCTTTACAGTAACCATATTAGATAGGTACTATTTTCATCCCCTCTTTAGAAGGGAAATCATGAGTTAGAGAGGTTGTGTAACTTACCCAAAAGCAAGCCAATAAGTAGAGGAGCCAGAATTCAAGCCCAGAGCTGTTCACCTCCAGAATCTGACCTCTTAATCACCACACTGTGGGCCCTCAGACGCTGGGGGCAGGAAAGAAGCAATTGAATTGTATTTGTTGCCACCTTGATTTTGGTCACCTGTTTCTTATCTGGGTATGTAATCATAGTAGGCAGTAGAGGGGAAATGAAGAATGATTTCCATGCAGACATCTCAGCTGTCACCTGTGAATGTTCTATCAATATATTTCTTTCTTACGTGTAAGAAATGAGAAAGGAAGAAAGATACCAGCAGAAGTTCCAGCAGTCTGTAGCCTTATTTCCCTATTCTTTGATAATGGGGCATTTGACCTTTCTGAAAAGATGATCTTTCAAGCTTGACCAATAAAAGCCCCATCAGAAACACCTCATCAAGCACACATTGAAAGGGGCCAATTGAGTTCAGCTTCTCATTTGGAATTCATCTCCTGACCTTCTGTTGGGAACAACAGTTAAAATAAATCACTCTCTCATTTACAACCATTTTTACCTGAACTAACCATCAACAACGTACTGAGCATCTGTCATGTGCATTAGAACTATAGCAATCACTTTTCAGCAATTACAAAAGAATTACACAGTCTGTGTCTAATGAGTATATGTTCCCCATAGCTTGGCATTTAATCACTATTTAGTCCATCGCTGATGTACAGTACAGTTGGTTTCTGATTCAGGACCTCACTACGTTCAAAACAGTATTTTTTAAAAATCAGCAGCTTAAAGAGTCAGGATTTCTTTCAGCTAAACACGGTTCTGACTGTGGGAATAGAGAAAAGATATTACAAAGACAACTTTTAGATTTCAAATGAGTGCCACAATAGTGGTAGGAAATTTTCCAGGAAAACTAAAATCTTCGAGAAAAAAGAGAAACGAATTGTATTGATTCTTTTCTGCTGATTCAATTTTCAATGCCATATTGTAACAGGAAGTATTGCCCTCAAGGACACAGGTTTTGGAATTGGATCTAGTCCATATCCTGGTTTCCCACACTTTCTATCTCTAACTTGAGCAAGTTATTTAACCCCTCTAAGAATCAATCTCCATGTATAAAAAAATGGATTGTGAGAACTGAACGGATCTTCTATCTAAAGTGCTCACGTAGTATCTGGCACAGTGTAAGAGCTCAATACACGCAGCTTACAAAAAGTAAATAAAATCTTCATCATAGTTTTCCAATCAACCAATTTGAAAACCACAGATACCAAAGACAGGCTGGCCTATGAGGGATACAGCCCAGTAGCACAATAAAGGCTCATGAAAACACTCACTGGCTACAAAGCAGATTTTGTGATAAGGAGGGTCTATTTAGGACCCATCCAAGGGGGTTCAGTGATTATGGAGGCACTTCTTGCCAAGGAAGTTCACCCATGTCACATTCTCCGTAATCCCTAAAGGTAACACCTCTTGAAACACCAGTGGATAAAGCTTAAGAACTTGCCCCTAACTGAGCATTAGGTGGGGATTTGCCAAGATAATCAACAATAATTGGCATCAAAGAAAAAGGCTTTTGAATTCAAATTCAGCTAATTGGTAGAGAGAGGAAGGGTGGAACAAAGGAAGCCCGGCCTCAGAACTGGAGTCTGAGTTCAAGTTAACCCAGAGTCATTAAAAAAAAAAAAAAAAAAAACTTGAACCAAGAGACTTGAACCATGTAGACCTCCTAAAACCAAATCAGACAACTTCTTTTCAAAATAAAGCTAGTGGAAAACTTTCAGGTGGAGTTTCATAATCGTGGAACAAAATATTAAAGGCAATTTTTATTGGCAATCATGAACTTGGCATAGACGGAACCACCAAAACTTGCCCTAGTTAAGTTTCATTACTAGGAACGTATAATTGATTTCTGAATGAAACTGAGAAACTCACAAGCAATGTAATGAAGGAGTTTTTTTTTTGGGGGAGGTGGAGATAAAAAGAAAAATTCATTAATTTGCTGGCAAATGAGGAGATTGGCAGACTCCCACTTCAAAGTACCAACATCCTGCTTCTGAGCAGAAGTACAGAGCTTTTAAAGGTTCTGATTCATCCGATCTCTGTAAGGCAATCTTGGGACCTCCACCTGGAAAATTCCCTTGAGCAATCCTCTGTGGCACAAAGAACAAAGGACATTCCCATGCCCCTCCTGACCACTAGCCTGAGGCAGGAATGTAGATTTTAGTTCTCAAAAAGGGTGAGGGTGTTTGAAGAGACAGAAAACATTTTATCCTTTTTTATGCCGTTCCCTCTGTTACATACTCCCACTGTCAATTTTATCCTTCCATATCTATGGGAGGAAGGATGATGTAGTCATCAAGCTACTTCCTGCTGAACTGGGGGGGTGTTTTAGATGGAAAGTTTATACTTATTTACGTCATTGCAAAGCTTTGGCAGTAAATTTACAACAACGGATTACCAGGCGAAAAAGGGCATAAGCAACAACTACAACTATGAGGACTGACAAGATGAGACGGAGGACACTTGGTGAGAGAGACTTTACCTGGCTTAATATCTAGGACACCAGTAGGACTGTGGGTCCTTCCTGTCGCCTTGCACACAATGTCTGATACGGGGCTGGGTAAGAAAGAAACGTGGGACCTCTCAGTTCAGAGGTGTTAGTTGCACCCTGCGGTTGATTCAAGAGACCAGCTTCTGCAAATTCAAAAATTACATACAGAAATACTTGTACCTAAGGAGGTTTAGGATACCTAAGGAGGTTTAGGATCAGCAAGACAGATCAACGGAAGAGGCAATAGCCCAGGGAAATCCTCAGTGAGGAGTTGTCCTTCTATCCTATAGACAGAACAAATAACCAAAGAAAGATTAGCAAAAATATCAACACTTTCATTTTTTCCTTTTTTTCAAATAGATACTTTAGATTGCCTAAATGCTGGCCCCTCCCCTGGGGCTACACCTCTTTACTTTGGTGTGATGGACCCAAAGTTTCACTTCTGACCATTTCAATGAGGTGTGAGTTGTTAGAGGCAAAAAAATAAACAACCCACTCCTTTCTGAACCTTACCCATTAGAATCAAATAGAACAAAAATGCAAAACAAATCTCAGTATGTAACAAGCCATAAGAAATAAAATGCAGTAAGAGACAGAGGGAGCCAAAGAGGAAATTGCCAAGTTCTCACAGACTCTACAGAGAACGGGAGAAGAGAACACAGCAGCTGACAGGAAGAGTTAAGAAGAAAACTGTGGGAAAATGCAACAGGGCCTTGAGGAGGAGCCAAGTTTTAGGGGGTGGGAGAGATGAAATGATAACATCGGCTGGCCGCCTGAGCTCTGCAGGAAGAGAGAGTGAGGAGTCAAGAAAGGGCCCTGGAGGTGCAGGAGGCTGCTCTGAGCAGGGGCAGCCTCACTGACATCACAGGCGTGGACAATAACACTAACAAACATAACAATAGAGATTTATTTTGCTCTGCCGTGGAAAGACGGTTTTCTCCTTCTGATGTAATTTGTAGGGAGAGTAACTCCCATATATTTTTCCTCACAGCTGCTCTGTTCTGAGGGGGAGTGAAGAATGGGTTAACCTGGCCACGCCACAGAAGACCAAGGGAGGGTAACTGGGAGGGGTGGCTTCAGTGACAAGGCCAGGCCCTGGTGGCTGGAAGCATGGAGACGTGACCTTCAGCCCAGCCCTTCCACAGGCCAGCTGAGAGCGCTGACGGCCTAACTTCCCTGGGATTCGAGAGATCACGAAGCACGGGCAGCTGCTCCTAGCTAACAGCTCTGGAAGACCTTCACGGTTCTCAATAAAGTGCCCCAAAGCAGGGTAGAAAACATCACTTTCTTCCAAATGGCTTCTCACCCATTCCCCTCCCTCACTGTTCTTCTCCTTTCCACTCGGGTAAAACGATGCAATTCCAGATTCTATTGTTTGAGAAACCATATCAAACCGCCAAGTTGATGTTCCCTCTTGGAAATCAAATAGATACCTAAGACTTATATCGAAAATGAACTCATGATCTTTCCCCATCCCCTCTTTAAAAATAAAACAAACAATAAAACATGCTTCACCTGAAGTTTCCCCCTTTCATTTAATGCCACCAACTTCATCCCTCCTCAGACTTTTTTTTTTTGAGACAGTCTTGCTCTGTTGCCCGGGCTAGAGTGCTGTGGCGTCAGCCTAGATCACAGCAACCTCAAACTCCTGGGCTCAAGCGATCCTCCTGCCTCAGCCTCCCAAGTAGCTGGGACTACAGGCACACACCACCACAACCGGCTAATTTTCTACTTTTAGAGGAGACAGAGTCTCGCTCTTGCTCAGGCTGGTCTCGAACTCCTGACCTCAAGCAATCCTCCCACCTCGGTCTCTGGGAGTGCTAGGTCAGACTCTTCTCCTTTGCTCGCACCGCACATCCAGCCCATTCGCAAATCCATTCGTTTTCTGTCAGAATATACCTGGGCCCCCAGCACTTCTCACCACCTCCATCGCCTCCCAACTGGTCTGCTTCTGCTTGTGTCCTCCTAAACATAGCATAGCTGGCCAAATGGCCCTCAAACTTCAAGAAAGGTCACAGCACGTCTCTGCTCAAACCCTGCCATGATGTCCAGTCTCAGCTGGAGTAAAAGCTAGTCCTTGCACAGGCCTAAAAGGGCTCCACATATGTCCTGGTGCCCTGGAACTCGCTCACTTCATCTGTTTCTACGCCTCCCCCCCTGCCTCACTCCACCCCAGCCCTGGGCCTCCTTCCACACCTTCAAACCTGCTAGACATACCTAGGGTTGCCAGATGTGGGAAATAAGAACACAGGGCACTCCGTAACTTTTTAGTATAAATATGCACCCAATATGGCATGGCACATACTTGTATTAACAAGTTATGTATTGTCTGAAATTCATATTTCACTGGCATTCTGTTTCATTTGGCGGCCCCGCTGCACTCCCACCTCAGGCTCCTTGCACTGCTGTTCCTCCTACCTGGAATACCCTTCCCCTCATGTCTGTGTCATTTGCTTTCTCACCTACTTTAATCTTTTGCTCAAATGTCACCGTCACATGAACAATTATAGTCTGGCACTTCTTATCCCCTTTCTGCGCTTTATTTTTCTCTGAAACATAATTTTGTATTGTTGGTCTCCCCAGCTGGAGAGGAGTAAACTCCATGAGACCAAGACTGGGTTTTATTTTTCTTCTGCTTTGTTCATCCTGTGCACCTAGAACATTACCTGAGTAGGCCATCGATGAATGCTTCTTCAATGAATGAATGAACAAATGAACCTCTCAGAGCTGTTGATAATAAAATGGCCAATGACAAATTGTCACTGATTCAGGATTTTCATACTTTACCCTCCATCCATTTTGCGACTACTAAAGGAAGCCCACCTCCTCCCAACTGAGCAACCCTAGAATAAATCACCTTTCTTGGCTACCTCTAAAAGGAATTCTCTCATTTAATACTAATTTTAAATAAAACCCCAAACTTCACAAAATGCATATAATGCATTAGCTTACCATGCTTAGTGCTTTACAGTTTACAAAATACTTTCAGCACGTGAAGCCCTGTCGAAGGGCTTAAATGCAATAGAAGCAGATTCAAGAGGAACAATTTCACAATGGAAAAATCTGGAGTCCATGATTATAATTACATTTGCAAATACAGTTAATACCCAACTCAAAATAATTCAGCAAAACCCCTACCATACTCACCTTGCCAAAAGTGCCCTCTTTAGAATCCAGCTGAAACTGCTGATGTAATAAATAACTCACGAAAGTATATTCTGCAGTGGGTCACCTTGCCTCTGTATGTGCGTATGGTGTGTATTGTGTGTGTGTGGTTTACAGAGACAAATAGCCTGTATTACATACCCTGAGTAAAGCTAACTGCATCAGTTATTAAACTTGTGTTAGTTTTATAATCATCAAAGTCTCTTCACTGTCTATATCAGAGCATGAGAAAAGTATACATTGTTATGTGCTTCGGAGTGAGCCAATGCACTGCCCCTCTAATTTTCAATTGGGGCGGGTGTGGGGGAGAAGTCATTTAGGAACTTTTCTCATTCACGTACTACAAGCAGGTTCCTTGAGTGCTTCTGGAAAAAACTGGTGAACACAGGTGTGCCTTAGACTGGTAATGCAGATGTGGTTCTCAGCCTCGGCTGCATATTAGAATCACCGGGAGAGTGTTAACAATTACTCACTGATCCCTGGCACTATCCCAGAGTTTCTAATATAATTGATCTGGGGTGCACCCTGGACCCTGGAGTTTTTAAAAGCTCCTTACATGAGTCTAATAAACAGCCGAGTTGAAATTACTCTTTTAAAGTCTCCCAAAAATACGCATCAAAATAAGCTCTTTTTAGTTTCCTATGAGAAGCCACGTTTCCAGGTTTAATAAAAGCTCTTCTCTAGAATACAGTGAAGCGGATGAGTTTGAAAGGAAAAGAAAAAAAAAAATCTCAGATTTTATCTAAAATCAATGTGTACTGTTTGAGGGGAAAAAAAATAATCCAAGCTTTAATATAAACAAAGGAAGTTTCAGCACCGCAGCCCTGGGAAACTCCCCAATTTAACTGAGCCTTTCAACGATTCTCACACGCCATAACTGTGGCGGCAGAAACAATAACCGACAGTGTGCTCTTTATTCACACAAACACGCCAGTGGACTTCAAAAGAAAAATCAACATTTACAGTTTAATTACTGTTTATTCCCTGTATTCAAATCAGCTTTCTTTTGCTACCCGCTTCTAAACGCTCAGACGGGGATTTAATCATCTGATCTAATTTTTCCAAAGAATAGAAAGTTATCATTATGACAGTACACTGAAAAAAATCATTAAACAAATGCAAAAGAACGTGTATACGGGATAACCACATCGGGTATTTTTTAAACCCCTGTTCACAAAGTGGTATAAAGGACAAGAGAAATGGAGGGGGAGAGAGGGTGGCAGGGTGGGCAGGGGACAAAATCTTACCTGTCGGGTACAATTAACGCTATTCTGGTAACGGGCACACACCTTTATTGCCAAAAGCCCCGACTTAAGCATTATACAAGATGTCCTTGTAACAAAAACACTTTTATCCCTTTAATTAATATTTTGAAATTTAAAACTCTGATAAAGCAATTCATGTTTTAAGGCAATAATTTAGAGGATAAAAAGACTGGTTCCTACTTCTTAACTGAGTTTCAACTTCTGTCTGTGACAGCAGAATGAAGTCCACCAGTGAAAAATGTTATTGTGCTTAAAGTCAATGTGGCAGGCACAATCCCCACCAGCGCTGGCCAATAGAAACATAAGACCAGCCACTATGTAATTTAAATTTTCTCCTAGACACATTAAATCATAAACAGGAACAGGTGAAATTCATTTTAGTTTCAACTCAATATAGCCAAAATACCATTTAAATATGAAATCGATATAAAAAATCATCAATAAGACATTCTACACAAGAATGGAAAAACAAGCACCACATGTACTCACCATCAAATTGGTATTAACTGATCAACACTTATGGCACATATAGCAGTAACATTCATCGGGTGTTGGGCAGGTGGGAGGGCGGAGCAGGAGATGGGTATATACACACCTAATGGGTGCAGTGTGCACTGTCTGAGAGATGGACATGCTTGAAGCTCTGACTTGAGTGGGGGCAAAGGCAATATATGTAACGTAAACATTGGTACCCCCATAATATGCTGAAATTAAAAAATTTTTTAAAAAGACACTCTACATTGTTTTTGGTGCTAAGTCTTTGCAATCAATCCAGTGTGTACTTTATACTCATAGCACAGCCCAATGCAGACTAGTCCCATTTCAATTGCTCAACAGCCACATGTGCATAGTAGCTACCATATTGGACAGGTCTATCTCAACAGCAATAGTTTGAAAATTAAAGTGAACATTTTTCCTTGTGCTGCTTTACTTTTTAGCAAAGCACTTTTAGCTGTGCTGGACAAAAAGCTAGGCTTCCTACCCTTTTAACTTTTTTTGCGGTTTTGCTAGAAATGGAAACTATAGCTTGGCCCTTTTCTGTGCTAAGTCATGTAGCTTTTCATCAGCCAAAAAGAAAGAATCTGAGCCTGGTTCTCAGTAATCCCTGAAAATTAATGGCAATTGTCTCCAACATACAACCTATGGATGTAGAAACAATTGCTTTAACACCTTCTTTCCCTTTGTTAGTAATATTTGTTGATCACATTTGAATGGATCACTCTACCTTTAACAACTAAAGTATTTGGAAAATGTTTGCTCCTATTAACAGGCATTTGAAAGAAGCTTAAGACCTCATGATCCCAGGATGAACGTGACAATATTCTACAAGATCCTGACAATAGAGCTGGCCTCTTAAACAATGCAAGGGACGACCATTGTAGACAATGTTTCTACAACACCAGAGACACTTGAGCCTATTCTTAACTTTCAATGACCTATCCAACAGGACTTGTTCAAATTTAACCTAAGTCAACTTTCCATAATATCTAGAAGAGATGCAGGCAATCTTTATCTAGGCCTCTCTCCACACACTCTTTGAAGTTACATTATTTCTTAATCACCCTTCAGCCATTGGTAAATACACTGCCTTCTCCAAATCAAACAAACATCTCCATGTTCTCCAGCTAGTGGATGATGTCAGAAAAGAAAAGTGAAGGAAACACTTGTATTTATGCCACAAGTCAATACATTGTGACCTTCGCCTCAGCTTTCAAGAAAAGCAAATCAGATAACTAGAGATGGCGTAGAGTTTGTCACAAGAATGGATTTCAAGAACCAGTTATCAGTTTTGTCATTTACTAAGATCACTGGAGTGTAGTCATTGTGTGCTGTGCAAATATAATTTACCTTCTTTGCAATGGCTTCATTTTCCCATGCACAAAGCTTTGCATTTTAAAGAATCTTTGTACATAGTAGCGCCCTGATAAAAGGGTTGAAGAATTCTAAAGGCTGAAGATCATATCTTTTCCTCTTCTTTGAAGAATGCAGACTCGCCATTACAAAGGATTTATATTTTGATATATACAATGCACCTAAAACCAGAATAAGAACCTGCCATGGATCCCTATTATTTATACACCAAACCTGAAATCACCTTATAGTCTAACTCACACAATCCATTCTACTCACCACTCGCTGTCATATGACTTCCCTCCAATCAGGATGGTGTTTTTATTGCCACTTACCCCACTCTCTCCCCTGCACTGTTTTCCATCCCTCTGGAATACTCTCAACCCACAAGTGAATCCATAAATATATTAACCGTAGGTGAGGGTGCCGCACTTTCTACCTTATCACTTCTAGGTTTGAGTTTGCAAGGCTAAAATTCCCAGGCTCCTGTGTCCCCAGCCATAATAACCACTGCTTCACTTGGCATTATAATCTAATTAGCTGGGATTGTCGAAGGAAGACTCGCTTACGTTGGAAGAAACACTTTTTCTTCTCAACTATGATTTATAAGGAAGGGAGCTCTTTAATCAAGGAAAAAGTAATTGCATAAGCATATTTTTATATGAAATGCCTGGGTTTTTTTATTGTGGTAAAACATACATAACATAAAACCATTTTAACCATTTCTTAGTATGTAGTTCAGTGGCACTAAGTACAATCACATAGTTGTGCAACCATCGCCACCATCCATCTCCAGAATTTTATCTCCTAAACTGAAACTCTATGTCCATTAATATTTTTCCTTTTGTGTCTGGCTTATTTTACTTAATATAGTGTCTTCAAGGTTCATCCATCTTATAGCATATACCAGAACTTCATTCCTTAAGGCTAATATTCTGTTGTGTGTATATACCACATTTTGCTTATCCATTCACCTGTCAACGGACATTTGGATTGTTTCCACCTTTTGGCTATTGCGTATAATGCTGCTGTGAACACTAGTGTACACAGTGTGTTCTTGCTCAAACTGTGAAGGATTCTAGAACAGTTTATGGAGGAGGCTGTTCTGAGATGTTGATGGCTCATGCTGGGACACAGCTCGCCAATAGAACTCCAGGCAAAGAAGCTGCTGCAATGGAGTCTTATGCCAAAGCACTGAGAATGTTGCCAACCATCATAGCTGACAATGCAGGCTCTGATGGCGCAGATCTGGTGGCACCGCTCTGAGCTGCTCACCGCGAAGGCAATGCAACTGCTGGACTAGATATGAGGGAAGATACCATTGGAGATATGGCTGTACAGGGTATAACAAAGTTTTCAAGTGAAACGACAAGTTCTTTTGAGTAGCAGAGGTGATTCTACATGTGGACAACATCATCAAAGTAGCACCAAGGAAACGTGTCCCTGATCACCACCCCTGTTAAGCATTCCCATATGCTTTGGACCAGTTCATAACAAAGTTGTGTTTGAAAGACTTTAACCTCTTGAAGACGACTGTGGAATCTGTTTATCTATGCCCATTATTGTATCCTTAAGTTTGGACATTTAGCTGACCTTCTGTTTTAACATGGGTCTAATTTATTTGCTATGTCATTTTCCATACAATTCAGTTGATTAAAAAGTTCATTTCTCATACTGTGCATTAAAATAAAAATTTGAACAATTCAAAAAAAAATCTATTCATGTCCCTGCTTTCAATTCTTTTGCATATATACCCGGAAGTGGAATTGCTGGATCATATGGTAATTCTATGTTTAATTTTTTTGGTGCACCAATAACCTGTTTTCCACAGCAACTGACCCATGTTACATTCCCACCAGCATAGGCATATATTTTTAAATTATAGCAAAATATAAACAGAAATGTAGGACCTCACTCATTGACATTTCACTGTTGTTTTTTTAAGAGATGGTATTAATCACTGTTTAATTTCACCCTAGTATTACCAAGAGATGGTAAAACAAAACTTTACCACTAATCCTGAGCCTTTCTAAGAACTTTGGTGTTGAAGGGGCTCAGAGTATGTTAGCATCAAACATGTCTCTTGCATGCAGTTTTCTTTGGTCTTTCCTTTTTTTGAAAGCAACTTTATCTGAGACAAATTATCAAAGAAAAGAATTCATTTGCCCTTTGAAGCTTTCTCTTAACAACCTCTGCTTCCCATCTCCCTCATGGCAAAGTAGATTTCCCATAATTTATTAAAACAAACAAAAAAAAATTTCAGAAGTTTCCATGGCAACTTGCTATTAAAAGTGCATGAATAGACCCTTTTAAAATTTAAAAAGTATTCTATTTCCCTATGCCAGCTATCTCCCACTCTGATCTTACGTCTGCTAACATTAATTGAATTTAGCTTTAAATACTAACCACATTGACTGCTTCTTGCTCACTTTCACATAGGATTAGGATATTGCTGAAATCCCAGCCAGTGATCAGAAATTAACTTCTTTTAACTTCTTAAACCACATGTAGCAAAATACTAAAGTCATGTAAAGGCATTTTTTTAAATATCTGCCTTGATCACTTCTCATTTATAGTCATCTCTCTTTTAACTACCATTTTGTGTTATTTTAGGGCTATACCACAACATGTAGCACTTAATTCTATCCCACATTATTATTCCCATGATTTGTGTATTTTCACGTTATTTCCCAGCTACAGTGAAAACTGCAAAGCAGGTTCTGGATGTTATGTTTCTTTTTATTCCCTATGTACCACAACTCAGCACTCATTTGTTGGTCCAAAGAAAATACTAGCCTGACTGTTGGATTGCTTGAGGTTCACAGTGGCTCACATTGTGGGTGCTCGATAAAACATTAAGCAACAATCTCTTTCCTCATAGGTTCAAATAAATCATACTTGAACTTCATACTTTCTTCAAGTATTCTGAGTCACTAACTCCAGTATCTCAGCTGGTGATCTGACCACATTCAGTGACAAAGCAAGGGCACAGGTGAAGCAATGCTCTTGCTGCCTTACACTTTGGGTGTGCTGCATTCCTGAAATTATTTAGATAGATTTCACCCTGTCCTGAGAGCTTCAGACAACAAGCAATCAGCACACACACAGCCAGGGATATGGGAGACACGCAAAGGTGCAACCAGTAATTCTGCAAGGGGGGCCCAGTCTTAGGTGAGGAACAAGTCTCCAACGAGGCCACTCACTGCGTAAGAGCAGCAGGAGCAAATGCCAGAACACATATGACTTTATTACCATGCAAGTGGAAAGTGTATACATGTCTCAAGACACAATTGATTTGCCCTCAGTGTGGTAAGGCAGCTCATCATAAATGAAAAAGGAGTTTTTAGTCACAGTGAATGATGACAATGACGATGATAGTGACAGCAGTGATCATATTAATAGCAACCACCGAACATTGAATTTGTACCAAGCAACTTGCTAAGTCACTTTCTTACAACACCTCTGCAAGTTGGGTATTACAATATCTATTTTACAGGCAGGGTTATTTAAATTAAGTATCATGCCCACTTACTTAGGAGCAGCCCTGGTAATAAATCCTAAATTATTGGACTCCAAAGTCTGTGTCACATGTTTTATCAATCAGACTGAGACAGAGGGGCTCTGAAGATGTTCTCTAACTTATACTTTTCCTTGGGAGAAAGGCTAGCACAGGTCTAGCACCCTTAAAAAATCACCTTAGTGGCCTGATGTCACAAAAGTTTGTCCCAAGTACAATAAGAACATCCTAACCCTAACATGACTGCATAATTTATCATCCAAACCAAGTCTCTATTACCTAGGACAAATGTTAAACCAACTGGGTCACCAAATAAACAGGCATTACCTGGACTGCCCAAGGCAAACTGAGATCTACCTATACGTTAGGTTTTCCAACTGAATCCAGGATGGCAACACTATAAATTACACGGCCAACTACATTTGAAGTACTAAATAGTTAGTGTATTTTTTTAACTAGACCAATTGAGCTTTGATTTACATACAGTAAAAATTAATTTTTATATTCTATATAGTTCTACAAATTTGAATGATCATAGAGAGTCATGTAATCACCATAATAAAAATATAGACTATTTCAACACAAAAAGTACCCTATAAATTCTCTCCCCAACCCCAGTCTGTTCCTATAGTTTTGCTTTTTCCAACTGTTATATCAAAAAAAAAAAAAATGTAGCTTTGAGTTTGGTTTCTGTCAGTTAGCATAATACGTTTGAGATCCATCCATGTTGTTGCTTGTATCAGTCAGTAATCTATTCCTTTTTGCTGAAAAGTAGTTTCCACAGTATGGATGTACTACAGTTTGTTCATCTATTCACCAGTAGATAGACATTTGGGCTGCCTCCAGTTTTTAGTGATTAAGAATAAAGACAATGTAAACATTCACGTATAGGTTTTTATGTGGATATGTCATCATTTCTCTTGTGTAAACATCTAGAAGTGGAAATGTTGAATTATATTTAAGAGCATGTTTAACGTGTAAGAAACTGCCAAGCAGTTCAGTGTCTGTCCCTTTTTTTCATTCCCACTACCAACATACGAGAGTTCAAGTAACTCCACATCTTTGTCAGCGCTTGGTATTTTCATTTTAAAGCCATTTTTTTTTAAATCGACATTAATAAAAACAGTGTACTGTTACATTTAAGATTATCATCCACATAGAAATTTTCAGCCACTTAAATAGTCCACTTAATAGGTATCTCGCTGTGGTTTTAACTGTCATTTCCCTAACGACTAATGATGTTGACCATCTTTTCATGTGTTTATCAGTTAACTATATCTCTTCATTAATGAAATGTCAACTTAAATCATTAGCCCATGTTTGACTGAATATTTTTATTGTTTGTTCTCTTACTAAGTAGTGAGAGTCTGTCATATTCTGGGTAAAGTACTTTTTGAAGTTAAAAAATGTATAATTGCAATCTGTTTCACAACAAGGGGCATATGCTTAATACTACTGAACTTTACACTTATAAAAATGGTAAATTTTATGTTTTTTACCACAATAAAAAAGTGTCTTATTGCTAAATTTCACTTTAGAAGTCAGATTGCAATGTGCACTTTTCCAGGAAATCATCCAAGAAGCCAATGCCTAATATTCCCTCCTACACCAGGGATAAATGTCTTGCACTCTAGCAAGGCCAGAGCACCAGTCCCAGGCAAATGAGTCCTGTTGGAGATCCCAAGGACAGTGAGGCCCTAGGGGAATTCTCAGTGAAAGGCACAGTGGGATAGCCAAGATTGTCAGTGCCAGGCACTGGGAGATATTCAAATGTCTGTGAAATCTAGTCCTCTGCTTTCAAGGAGTTCATTTCTAGCAGGGATGACAAGACATAGAAAATTAACCACACCAAGTTGCATGAAATTAGTACTGAAAGAGTGTTGGAGACAATAGGAGTTCCAGAAGTCCACAGTAACAAAAGGGGCCCCAAGTGGTTTTTACAGAGACTCCAAAAGGGGACATATTTAGGAGGTGATGAATGGGAAAAAGTTGGCTGGGGCTTAGGGAGCTCTTACTGTCAGCTACTGTACCCGAGACAAGTACCGCCTACCACATAGGGTTGTCATAATGACTAAATGCAGTAAAGTTACCTGTGGCTAACACCTAATAAATGCCCTCAAATTTCTAGCTAGTATTTTATCATTTCTCCTATAATATAGATATTATCTCAATTAACTTTTTATTTTGAACTAATCTTAGACTTACACAAAAGTCACAAAAAATAGTACAGAGCATTTCCTTATATCCCTCACCCGGCTTCCCCTAATGTTAACATCTTACATAACCCATAGTACAATTATTAAATACAGGAAATTAACATCAGTGCAACATTATTAACTCAAAAGCAGATTTTACTCAAATATCACCAATTTTTCTACTAATGTCTTTTTTCTGGTCCAAGATCCAATCCAGGATCCTACATTGCATTTGTTATATCTCCTTGGTTTCCTCCCATGACTGTTCCTCATTCCTCCTGTTTTTCCTGACCTTAACACTTTTGAAGAGTACTGGTCAGTTATTTTGTAGAAAATCCCTCAATTTGGGCTTATCTGATGTTTTCTCATGATTAGAATGAGCTTATACATTTCAGGCACGCGTAATACAGAAATGATGCTGTGTTCTTCTCAGTGCATCATCTTAAGTTATTGCCTCACTTTCCAAGATGAGGATTCTGAGGCTCATAGGAGGCCACGCAGCCAGTAAGTGACAAAACCCAGATGTGGAAACGGAAGTTTGTCTTTGACTCTGTCACTCACTGCCTCTGTACAGGAAAGGGGTGAGAAAACCTCGTAAAAAGCCAGTGTGGGAGGCTCCGGAATGCCAAACAGATGAGTTAGGGCTCTATTCTGCAGAGATCAGGTAATTATTAAAAGAGCTTGAGAAAAGTGGTAATTTGTCAAAAGCAGTGTTTGGAGACGATTGACCTGACCACCGTGCAGGTACACCTCGAGATACTGCAAGTTTGGTTCCAGACCACCACAATAAAGCAAATATTACAATAAAGCAAGTCACACAAAGTTTATGGTTTCCCAGTGTACATGAAAGCTATAGTTGTACTATTGTGGTCTATTAAGTATACAATAGTATTATGTCTAAAAAAAACAATGTACATACCTTAATTTTAAAAATACTTTATTGCTAAAAAATGCTTACAATCATCTGAGCCCTCAGTGACTCGTGACTGCTTTGCTGATGGAGAATCTTGCCTCAATGTTGGTGGCTGCTGACAGTCAGGGTGATGGTTACGGAACATTGGAGTGGCTATGGCAATTTCTTAAAACAAAACTACAATGAAGTCTGCCACATAGACTGACTCTTCTGTTCATGAACAGTTTCTCTGTAGCGTCTGATGCCGTTTCATAGTATTTTACCCACAGAACTTCTTTCAAAACTGGAATCTATCTTCTCAAACCCTGCTGCTGCTTTATCAACTAAGTTTATGTGATATTCTAAATCTTTTGTTGTCACCTCAACAATGTCACAGCGTCTTCCCCAGAAGTAGTTTCCATCTCAAGAAACCACTTCCTTTGCTCATCCATAAGAAGTAACTTCTCATCTGTTCAAGTTTTATCACGAGATTGCAGCGATTCAGTCACATCCTCAAATCTGACTTCGAATTCTAGTTTTCTTGCTGTTTCCACCACATCTGCAGTTACTTCCTCCACTGAAGTCTTGAGCCCCTCAAAGTCATCCACGAGGGTTAAAATCATTTTTTTCCCCAAACTCTTGCTAATGTTGATATTTTAACTCCTATGAAACATGAATGTTCTTAATGGCATCTAGAATGGTGAACACTGTCTAGAACATTTTCAATTTACTTTTCCCAGATTCACCTGAGAAATCACCATTTATGACAGGTATAACCTTATGAGATATATTTCTTAAATAATAAGAATAGAAAGTTGAAATTAGTCCTTACGCCGTTGGCTACAGAATGGATGTTGTATTTGCAGGCATGAAAACATTAACAGTCTAAACATTAACAACGACATTTCCATCAGAGCTCTTTGGGTGACCAGGTGTATTATCGATAAGCAGGATTTTTGGTGGGGTTTTTTTTTTTTTAGAGACGAGGCCTTGCTATTTTGCCCAGGCTGGGCTCAAACTTGTCATCCTCCTACGGTCAGCCAGATTAACAGGGATTACAGGCGTGCACCACTACACCTGGCTCTGTGGGAAAAGTAATATTTTTAAAGGAATGTTTTTTCTAAGCAGTAGGTCTTAATGATGGCCTTAAAACATACAGTAAACCATGCTGTAAACAGATGTGTGGTCATCCGCGCTTTGTTTCATTTACAGAGCACAGGCAGAGTACATTTAGCATCATTCTTATGGACCCTAGGATTTTGGGGATGGTAAATCAGCATTGGCTTCAATTTCAAATCACCAGCTGCATTAGCCCCTAGCAAGAGAGTCAGTCTATCCTTTGAAGCTTTGAAGGCAAGCATTGACTTCCCTTAGCTCTGAAAGTCCCACCTACGTGGCATCTTTTCCAGTATAAGGCTGTTTTGTCTACACAGACAATATGTTGTCTAGTACAGCCACCTTCATCAGTGATCTCAGCTAGATCTTCCGGGTAATTCACTGCAACTTTTCCATCAGCCCTTGCTGCTTCACCTTGCACTTTCATGTTACAGAGATGGCTTGTTTTCTTAAACCTCATCAACCCACCTCTGCTAGCTTCAAACTTGTCTTCTGCAGCTTCCTCACCTCTCTCAGCCTCCATAGAATTGAGGAGAGTCAGTTCCTTGCTCTGGATTAGACTCTGGTTTAAGGGAACGTTGTGGCTGGTTTGATCTTCTATCCAGGTCACTAAAACTTTCTCCAAATCCGTAATCAGTCTGTTTTGCTTCCTGATCATCCATGTGTTCACTGGAATAGCACTTTTAATTCCTTCGAGAATTTGTCCTCTGTATTCACAACTTGGCTAATTGGCGCTGGAGGCCTGGTTTTTCAGCCTACATTGGCTTTCAATAGCCTTTCTCACTAAGCTTAATCATTTTTAGCTTTCGATTTAAAGTGAGACGTGTGACTCATCCTTTCACTTGAACACTTAGAGGTCTTTGTAGGGTTATTAACTGGCCTAATTTCAATACTGTTGTGTTTCAGGGAATGGGGGGCCTGAGGAGAGGGACAGAAGTGGGGAAAAGCCGGTCAGCGGAGCAGTCAGAACACACACATTTATTAAGTTCACCGTCTTATATGGGCGAGGTTTATGGAGCCCAAAACAATTACAATAGTAACATCAAAGATCACCAATCACAGATCACCACAACAGATATAAAAACAATTTAAAAGTCTAAAACATTGCAAGAATTACCAAAATGTGGCAGAGACTCAAGAAGTGAGCACACGCTGTTAGAAAAATGGTGCCAACAGACTTGCTCGGCACAGAGTTGCCACTAACCTTCAATTTGTGAAAAATGCAGTATCTGTGAAGCACAATAAATGAGATATGCCTGTACTGTATAAAAAATGGACTGGAAAAGGGAGGGACTCGTGACAAGGAAGTCAGTGAGACTCCAATGAGACAGTTCAAACACAAGGTACTAAGGAGCCATCAGCTTTTCTCTAGGTCTGGCCTAAGGGGCAACCACATCGGAACCATCATTGGGCTTTTTAAAAACATACATACCCGAGTCACACACGAGACCGCCATTGAGCCAGATTCTCTGGGTACGAGGTGCCAAGTATTTACTTACAATATAATCATTCTCTCCAAATAATTCTTAACACATTAACTAATTTAAATAGTGACAAATATAAGAAAACACAAGATCAAGTAAGTCAAGGGTCAGCAAACTTCTTCTGCAAAGGGTCAGACAGTAAATAGTTTAGGTTTTGTAGGCCTTAAAAAAAAATTTAGGCTTTGTAATCTCTGTCACCCAGACCAGTTATATAATTTGCAGAGCCCAATGCAAAATAAAAATATAGGGGCCCTTGTTCAGGAGTTATTAATAATTTCAAGATGATTGCAGCATTCAACCAAGCAGGCGACTCTTCTAAAGCCCAGGGCCCTGTACAACTGCATGGGTCACATGTGCCTGTGCAGCTAGCCCTGTCTGCTGCAACTGTTCGACCCTGCCATTGCAGTGCAGAAACAGCCACACACAAGCAAATAAACGAGCAGATAGCAGCAGGATTTGGCCTGGGGCTGTTGTCTGCCAGCCCCTGAACTAGACCATCTTTTAGCATGTTGGCATGCTCATAGTGTTCAGAAAACTAATGAAAAGCTAATTTAAAAAATAGGAAAATGAAATGAAATTGTATAGTTAGTGAATAAACACAAATTCATACAGGGGTTAATTTTGCTAGGTAAATCTTCAAGTGAAATTTGTTTTGATATTCTTGTTTAATGCAAGAGAATGAACAGGTTGCATTGAACGGAGAAAGGAATAGGGACACTTAGACACCAGAGAGCACGCTGTGGTTCAGGACTTCTCTGACGCAGCCTTGCTCCAGGTTCGTCTGTCATCTGTACACCGTAACTCAGTTCAAATTTACTTCAAAGAAATACGTAATCTCTTAAATTCTATAGGTGATCTAAAAAAGTAAAGACAATTTTTGTGTTGAGTCAGAAATAAGGACTTTTCTATCAGAGTAATCAAAGAAGGACTTAGAATTCAATTGAAATTGGAAAAAAGAAACATCAGCTTCAAACAGCAATATCTCATCCGCTTTTCTCCTGATGGAACATTCCAGTTATTGCATCGTATGTGTTCTACTGTGTCTGACATGGTGTTACTGCCTCCTACCACGAAGCATTTCAGCGCTTAGACTCTCTCCCCACTAATAAAATTAAAACCACTTAAAAACAAGATGGTATATTTAAATGTAATAAGACAAAATACCACTGGCTCAGACAGATAACAGGTGCTCAAAAAAATGTTTGCTTTACTCTTTAATGATACAAAAACACACAAAACCAAGAATTAAAAGAAAGACACTATCAGTTCATCAGAGGAGGGAAAAAAATGCTTCCTGGCATTTTTTCCAGTCTTAATTGTTCTGGTGCCCATGGCCGTGACTATTCTAGAAAAACATATGCTGCACAGCTGCAAATGCAAACCTGATCACCTCTAAATTAATAACAGGTAGGAGGCGACACGCGCAGCTGTGAGAGCGCCCCAGTGCAACACAATCTCTCCAACATTTGTAACTGTTAGTTTGATTATAAATATCTTCAAATAATCATAATCAAAACCCCTGAAGAGGGGGAAACAACACAAGCAATAAAACTCACCACTGCCACTTCTTTGTTCTTGCCCGGCCACTTGGGGTAATTATCATCTGAGGCCAAGTTGTTTTTCTTTTTTGATCCTCTGGCTCTGAAGACGTGGAATCTTTCAGCAGCTAAAAGGGTCAAGGAGGAGAGACTGGAGAGTACCTCTCAGCAGTCAAGGAGCTGGCATTTCCAGTCTATACACCTCATGTCAAACACGGGAAGTTAGAGAAGAAAAACCACAGCTGGGAATTTGTGCTCAAGGTTCATTTTTCAAGGGCAAACTAACGCACCATGCAGTGAGAGGACTGAGGGGCAGGGGCTGTTTCCTCAAGAGACAGCGCTTCTTTCAACATGCACCGAGAGGAAGAAAAAGAAAGAACATTGGAAGTAACTTAGGGTCTGAACAAAGACTAACACCTGAGTTACAAAGAACAGTGAATTCATCAATCAGAGTTTTGTTGAGCTCAGGTTCAATGAATCCTACGTAAGTATTAATGGTGTTCCCCATGCTGCATAAGAAACAGGAGATCAAAATTACATCCAGGTGCTGCTTAATGATGTTTCAGTTCTATAAGATGCCCTGTATTTACAGTAACTTTCTATGTTCAGATACGTTACCAGCGTGTTACAGTTGCCTGCGGTGTTCAGCACATTGACACGCTGCACAGGCTGTAACCGGAGGATGTGAAGAGGCAGAGGACTGCGCTGGAGCAATAGCTATTCTACGTAGCCCAGACGTGCAGCAGGCAGTGCCATCTAGGTTTGTGTAAGTGCGCGCTACGATGTTCACACAATGACAAAATCACCTAATGACACATTTCTCAGAACGTATTCCTGTCTTTAAGCAACTGATGACTGTATATGTAGAGGCTCTGTGCTTGATCTGGAAGCTTTAGCTCTACTGTTGTTGAGGAGGGAGAACATAATTCTTATGCAACCATGGAGGATTGAGTACTGATCTGAAGACTTTCAATGTTATGCAATTGGAAGAAAGAGGAGAGTAGTGTGGGCAAGGTATGACTGTAAGTACATAATCTCTCTGAATTCAGATTTCTCATCCATAATAATGTCGCCTCATAGACTGTTGTGAAGATTAAATGGAATTATAAAAGTGCCTGGAGTATAGTAGGCATATTCACAAATATTAGCTAAAGCTAAATCTAAATCTGAAGCAAATTTATGGAGAGTCTAGAAGGGAAGAACATGAGTATGTGAACATAGCACATTTATTGACAGCAAGGAGACTTGGCCGGTAAGGGGAAAGGATTTGTGCTGGCCTGTACCAAGAGGCTCAATGGCAGCAGTGGCCGTAGAGCCAGGAAAAGTGGGATGTAATTGATCACGAAGGCAGGAGAACTTGCTGTCGGTGTTTGACTTGGGAAAGCTGAAGCTGCCAGCTTTTCTCCAAACTTCATGGTCTCTTTATCTGGGCACAGGTGGACCACATTCCCAGGCTACCTTGCAGCTAGGTGCTGCCATTTGATTAAGAACCAGCCAACAAAACATGGGTAAAAATGTTCCACTTCAGGACCTAGCCCATCAAAACCTCTCCACATGTTCTTCCTCACTCTTTTCCTCTTCCAGCTGATGTGGACAGAGCCTCCAGGGGAAGCTTGCAAGTTGTATGTTACAAATGCCAGAACTTCTGTCTACCTAAGGCCTCAGGGACTTTGAGGAGCAGAGCCTCACCTCCAACCTGGAAGCATCCTGGACTGCTACCTGAACAGGAAATCAACTTCCTTGTATTGATACTTTTAGGCATTTTTGTTACCACAGTTTAACAATCCTAACTGACCTAGCTAGGGAGCCCTGTGATGAAAGCAGCCCTTTCACAAAATTTACCTAGGATTAAAGGAGGAATAATAAAATAACTAGTGTTTGTTGAGTACCTGTTGAATATTTCAAATAATAATAATCCCTTACATAATTCTTACTATGTGCCAGGAACTGTTCCACACAATTTATGAATATTAATTTTAATTTTCATAACTCTATTAATATTATGATATTATCCACATTTCACAGATGAATTAAGCAAGGCAGTAAGGTTTTAAAAACTTGTCCGAGGTCACACAGCTTTATGTAAGATGAGACCTCATTTGGTTCTTCCAACAACTAACTCTGTGGGATGGGTATCACCATCCCCATTTTGAAGATGAGAAAACTGAGACTGAGAAGGCCTAAGCATACCTGAGGATGAGCTGCTAGGAGGTTGGAGCCTCTACTCTTGGCGTCCCGTCACCCTGCCACACTCCTCCGGAGCCTCAAAGTCAGAAAACCAACCTGGAGTCTTCTTGGGAACTGAAGAGGCGGGGAAGACTTTATACACACTGGTCAGAGCTAATTTGCCAGGCAGACCCCCGACCCCTGCCCTTTGTTGAGCGTAAAAGAGCGAGAACCAGACGCAGCTGGGAAGTTCATTGTCTCCTCACACCTGTGCTGCCGCCTCAGCACCTCTCTCCACCTGTAACCTCACTCCTTGTCCTATGTTTAAGTCAGAATGGACTTGGCATCATTTTCAGTCACACTGATTGATTACATAGAAATACGGACAAGTTTTAATCCATTACTTCAACAGTATTTGTATTTTAAGGCTTTTATTTACATCTGGTTTGGGGGCAAACTCCATAATCATACAGTCCCCTGACAGGTAGAGAGCTAATTATCTGAAAAACCTCCTCCAGACCCAAGTCAGCTGTTTGTCCATCTATTTCTTTGTCAGTGAGTTCATTCAGGGAAGGGACTATATCTTACTCAAGTTTTTAATCACAGACCTTATCAACGTTCCTCGCAAGTAGGAAATATTCAACACGTTTGTTGGATGAAATGAATAAATGCAAGAGGAGAGACATGATAAACTAGAACCACGCAGTGGTGGTTTCCTGCCCCTCAGATACTCTCTCACACACATACACATGCACACACACAAGTGCGAGCACACACACAGATGCTATGCACATCACAGACACCACACACGTACACACACCACACACGTGCACATACACAACTGCATACATACACACAGACACCACACACACAGACACATCACACACACAAGTGCGAGCACACACACAGACACCACACACATACACACACCGCACACGCGCACATACACAAGTCTATACATACACACATACACCACACACACGGCTTCCTAAGGATTGGCTCAGCAATAGCTACAAGACCACTACTCGGCATAGGAGACCGCAAGAGATGCTAGCCCTTGTCACTGAATTCGCTCAGAAGCAGCCAGAATAGGAGTCCCTGCTGTCTCCCACCTCCTCTCCCCTGCACTGGCAGGAGCAGGGCAGCCCGGCCCTGCTGCTGTTCAGGACATGCAGGTATCTATTTTGTGCTTCTACAGCACTCGGTTCTCTCCCGTCAGCACTGAATGTCTCGATAGCCCTTACTTCTGTCATCTCCAGTGAAATACTGGTACCTCTTCTGTTATCCTCACCTCTGCTAGTGGAGTCTCTAACAAACGTTGGGGAAAAAACACTATGTAATTAACAGAGGTATTATGGTATCCTTCACAATAAAACTAGTAATGTCCCAAGTAAATAAAAATAGAATAGTAACAACTGATATATTTTAAACCTTTACTACGTGCCAATGCTTTACACTCAATTCCTTGTTTAATCCTCCCAGCAATTCATTAAAGTGGGTATTATTATTACTGTCCCTTTTTTAATCCATGAGAAACTGAGTCTTAGAGGCATGCAATTACCCACACTCACACAACAGGCAAGCTGAGACTAAAATCCATGAAATCTGACAACAAAGTAAATGTTCTTACTACAAGTATGCCAATTATTCTGAATCTACCTATTAATATCTATAGTAGCATAGCAGAGAGAATATTGGCAGGGAGTCCAAAGACCGTGGTTTGAATCCTGATTTTGCCACAGGCTATTTTGGGCAAGTTCCTTAACCTCTTTGTTTCTTCATTGATAAAGTTAAGATAACAATAAGTAATTTATGAGTTTATTGTAAGAATTAAATGAGGTATCACATGAGCCAGGCATGAGTTCCTGTAATCCCAGCTTCTTAGGAAGTTGAAGCAGGAAGATCACTTGAGCCCAGGAGTTCAAGTCCAGCCTGGACAACATATTGAGACCCCAGTTTCTTAAGAAGAAGAAGAACAAAAAGAGGTAACATACACGAAGCATCTTATTACCATAGTGTCTGCTACCAAGAAGGGGTCAGTTAATGTCTCCATTTTTCCTGCCCTACTATTTATAGTCCCCATCCATTAACCAGATATCAGAGAAAAATGCATTAAATTCTCTCTGTGTGTCCCAAGAAAAGCAGATCGCCTCAACCTGTTGACCAGATTGAACCATCTTAAAACAAGAACAAATGTTTCTATCCCAAGGGAAACATAGTGCAGACAGTCTTTGCCAGACACAGAAAAACAGGGATGGAGATGGGGTGTTTGTCCTGCACAGACATATCCCTCCCTGCTGGTTACTGACACCTCATGTAGAGGTTTTTATTCAGGTTATCACTCTTCCTCTTCTCACGTGGATTTGAGGCATTCACTCTTCATGAGAATCATCAAAGCTACTAATTCCCCCAATATATCATGTGCCAACTACTGGCACATGGTGTATTGGAAGATAATGATCTTTGACTCCTTACAGATATGGGCTAGAACAGCAAATGCTTCCCTTCTGCTTATTAAGAGCACAGAAATTGTGGGTAAATATAAAGTGGTGTAAAAAGTTGTATCTACATAGAAGCAGAGTCAAGAACGATTACATCAGACAGTAAAATAATTAAAACAGCTGATGCCTATACTTAGGTTTCAATTGCTTCTCTGTTTATTGAAAAGCAGGTTTTTAATCTACCCTATACAGCCAACCATCCCAATTCTTAATATCCATTTAGAAGTTTAGACACAGTCAGGATTAACACCTGCTGAAATATGATATTGTTTCTTGGCTCAAGAATAAATAGATTGCTTGTGAAATACAATGAGTCAATTTTAGGTATGCAAATGCAAACAGAAATGTCAGTGTATTCAAACTTCTCTTCCCTGGCTGAGATTCTTATGATCTAAATTGATATAGGCAACACTCCACTGTATTAAGAATCATAGTTTTTAAGAAATAGTTTTATAATAGAAGTGGTGACCACAAAATATGTGTATAGCACAGTATCTAACCCCATACCTAGCATATGGTAAGCACTAACTAACCAGTAGCTCGTTAACAATACTTGCAGAAGTACTAGAAGTGGCAGTAGAAGTATCTATCTCCTATGTGCCAGGCACTAAATATATTCATTTACATACATTATAATTTCAAAATAAGCCCTATCCATGGATCAAAAGTTATCATTACCATTTTACAGATGAGGAAACAGGTTCAATAAGGCCTCAAGTTTACCGAATGGTAGAGATGAGTTTTGGAGTCTAGGACTAATGCCAAAGCTCACACATGCCCTGCTCTGCAGCAGCAGGCTGTGCCAAGCAGGGTTAACTGGGAAATTAGCAAGGTTGTCTCAGGACTATGACCACCAGAGACCTGCCCTGTGGGACATCAGAGCAGACCCAGTAACCTGGCCGTCTTAGCCTCTGGATCTCCTTCCCTCATGTCCCTAACGTCTCCCTCCTTTCCAATCCTGGGAATATCTGGCTGAAAAATGGAGAACGCTGCAGGTGAGGGGTTGCGGGGCTGGAAGTGGGGTTTAGACATGGCCCTGGGTGGCAGAACACGTGCGTTTTCTTGTCGGAGTCAGAATGCCCTGGCACAAGGGGTGCGCGAGTTGCCAAAAGCTGGGCGGGCATTTTCCTGTTTGTTAAGTGGCTGACGCTCAGATATATAGATCGCTATTCTTTGAAGCTGATCTGCTTTATTTACAGTCGTGTCCTGGTCATTAGCCAACAGGGACTTTGGGAGTACAGTGTTCTGGGAATACTTCCTGTCAGGTTTTTCCCAGCCTCTCTTTGGAATGCCTCTACAATCCACTTTGTAACTCTGGGGGTGGTCCAATGTGCCCAAAGGGACTCTGCCTTTGTGCTCAAAAAGATTCTCAGCACTCAACCTCAAAAATAGCTCTGGGCTTACTAAGACCTTATTGAAATAGTCTCTGTTTTTTCTTTAAATATACAAGTCTGACCTGGTCCCTACAAGTGATTCATAAAGAATTACTCTGCTACTTACTTTTTAAATTATATATCACTGTCAGGTACTAATCTGTATGCTTATTTTGGAAACTCTGAGAAACAGGGAAGGCTCCTAGGATTCCTCTATCTGTGTGAGGAATCCCCGAGCCTCTGAGTAGAAACAGCAAAGGGACTTTGGTCTTGACAGCCGGACACTGGGAGACTGGGCTTCGCACTCCTGAGCAGAGAGGGGAGGCAAATGCTGCCCTGGTTTCCTGCAAGAGCAGAGGAGGAGGTGAGAAAGAAGACGGCCGACCACGAGGGACCACTCTGCGGGGAAGGCAGCTGAGGGCAGGGTCTGCAAGGGGCTCACACTGATGGACACTTTCGAATAAACATCCCACATGATGGGGTCTCGGGCGACATCTGGTCCAGGCCCACAGAAGCCTTTCTAAATTCCTCACGGGACAAAACTATAAACTGAAAAGACCAGACTCGCCTACAATGGAGGACACAGCAGCAGCCATGTGACAACAGCTTTGATTAAAGGGTCAGCACCAAGTATCCAACGAGCTGCTAGACCCTCTAGGAAAGGAGCTGGAGGGGGAGTCAAATGAAATACTGCTGCCACCGTTGCCCAGCGATCTCCGTCTCTGGGGGCGTGGGAGGTCTGGGACATTCAGATCTATGACAGTAACCGTGATGTTAGCGAGGACCAGGTTGCTCCTGTCCCCTCCCTGCCAGCTGTGCTCGCTCCCGCTGGTTCCCCACAAGGCCCCCCTCTCTTCTCGGCTGTGAGTCTCACTCTCCACTGAACTCCGTTTCCATCTCCAAGTTCTTTCCTTCCCTGGTGATGTGCACCACGCACTCCGCTGTGCACAATACCAAGGATGTTGGGGCTGCCCCACTCCTGGAATCCTGGTGCTCTCAAGCCCCAGGCATTCCATTAGAGAAGCCTCCTTATAGAAGGTCCTGCGAGCACCTCATGTCGGGTGGTCAGGCGTGCACTGAGAGCTGATTGTGTGAAGAGGCATGGGCAGGGGAGGCACCCTGGGCGGGAATCAAAGACCAAGGTCCCATCCACATAGCAGGCAGATTGTCCAGATGTCCAGTGCAAGGGCCTCGAAGTGATAAGGTTGCAGACAGACCAAGGTGGACGTGGGTGGAGTACCGAAACACAGCTCTTAGAAAGATGTCACTGCTGGGCAACATCATCGCCTTCTCTGGGAGGCAAGGATAGAACCAAGTAAAAGCGTGAGAGCTCCCCCAGTCCCCTTCTAGCCTGTTTGCCTTTAATCTCTTTGTACAGATTAAACACTTGGTGCCCTTGGAGTACCCCAAGCAGCAGGGGAGAGGGATCCATTACAACAAAGGGCTGCCTCTCACATCTGAAGAGCAACCTGGAGTCCACAGACTTTCTTAAGCCTTCATTCTGCAGACTGAGGGAGGCAGCTCCGCTCCAGGGCTCTGCAGTCAGAAGGCACACGACACCCCAAGCTGGGAGAAGGGTCTCAGCCCAGCCTCAGCTCTCTCCAAGATCCAGCTGAGCCTCAGCAGCTCTCCTGAATGAGGGGTGCCCCGCCTTCACGACCCGGGGCCCTGAGGATCAAGCCTGCACACAGTAATCCCCAAGGAACCATGAAGGAGCTGGAGGAAACTGACTTAAGGGGTCACATAGTGATGTCACTGCAGCCAGGGCACCCAACCTGTCAGATGAGAGTGCCAGGGAAGGAGGGGCTGCCAGTGGGCTCAGGGCAGCACCGCTTCTGCTGTGACATAAAAGTCTTTAAACGCTTATTAAGCAAGAGGGCCAGAGGGGCTTTGGTAAATTACAAAAAGTCTTATAAAAGCAAGGATGGCAAGAGCTGTGTGAAGGCCGAGTGGTGAGTGGTCTGGCTCTTGGGCGCCCCTGACGAGAGTCCAGCTCCTTTCTGCTGTGCTCCCCGCCCGACGCTTGCCCTCACCCCACTGCTGGACAGCCCTCCACCGAGCCTTCCTGTCCACCGCGATTCACGTGTTTTCCTCAGCTAAGGCCCCGGGTGCAGCCTTAGCATGGTGGGGGGCCTCTGGATGACGAGATGTCCCCATTAGTCCCCCAGGAAGCGGTGCTTGTCATTGCCGTTGGGAGACTTGACTTCCATGCCACTCCTTAAAAAGGTAGATGTTTTTCTCCTAGAAATGCTGAATCAAACTAGTCATTACGTTTTTTGCCCTCAGTTCACAACCCCATCATTCCATAAATCACGTGATGCCTTCGAAGCACACAGACTGTTCTGCAGGGTGGTCTGGGAACAGACTGCAGACTGTGAGGTGGCCCGTGGCTCCGCACCCTGCTGGAAAGTCACAGCCGCACAGCTGCCCCTCCCAGGCCACTCTCCTCCCGTGGAGAAAGGTGAGCCCGGCTGCCCCTGGTCTCCCCGGTTCCTGCTGACTCCAAAGGGCTGGGCGTCCGTCCTGTCTTGGAAAAAGCAGGGCCTCTGGAGCCTCCCAGATGGGCTTCCAATCGCAGCTTTGCCGCATAATTGCCCTCTGATCTTGGGAATTTTCTCAACTTCTGTAAGCTTCTGTTTTCTTATCAGTGAAAGGGAGATAACAATACCTACCTTGAAGCACTGTTATGATAAAGAAACTGTCATAAAGTAAATGCCTGAAAAGCGGTAGCTATTATTGTTCAAGTTTTATTATTTCCTCAATTGTTACTGTCTCCGCTTACATAATTGAAGTAAAACACTGCTCATTAGAGTGTTCAGGCAATAGAGGATTCAGCTTAAATACATTTTTGCCTAATCAAGTCTGTTAGAAGCACCCATTTCCACTTCAGGCCATGGTGTGTAGAAAATAATTTTCGATCGTGTTAGAATACGCTCCAATGCCAGCGAGTGACTGGGTGCCTTGATCATTTAGCATCTTTCATCATGCTGAGCAGTAGTTCTCATTGCACAGGTGGGCCGAAGGCATGATGGGCTGTCAAAACAACCAAAACCAAAGCGAAACCCTATAAAGTAGCATGTCTTGTTGTAATTTCCTTCTTTTTCCTAAAGGAGGGAAGGAAGGGGAAAAGAACAGAGTGAAACCAGATGGTTTTGTAAATTGATGGAGATTTTTGCCACATGTGGCTCCAAGAGACTAAAATAAAAAGGTCATGGAATGGGTCCACTCTTTGGCAGACAGTGGAGACAAGCACCTCCTACATGAACGTCTCCGGAATGGGGACAGGCCTCCCAGCAGGGAAAGAAGTCTTTGTTGTTGTATCTAAACTCACTAGATGAACTGAAGAGATTGTTTTCTGATCTATGGGTATAAGCTGCTATGGATATAAACGTCTTCCTTTCTCAGCTCTCCCAATGCAGAGAGAGGTTATATAAAAGCTCTTTCTCTTATTTGGGTATAAAATACATATTGAGCATTAAGTACTAAAAAAGGAAGTGCATATTTATTGATCATCTACTACTGTACAAAGTGCTTTCACATCTATTATTTATTTTAATCCTCACACTAGCTCTGTGGGACAGGATTTATTATTCCCACTTTGCAGGTAAAGAAACTGAAGTTTGAAAATGGGACTTGTGCGAAGTCACAGTGCTTAGGAGAGGCAGAGCTACGATTGAAACCCAGGTCCTCCAATTTCAGAGTCTGTAGTCTTTCCAAAGGCAAATGAGAATAGAAATAACTAATTGTAAAATATTACAGTTGAAAGGGGGCAGCTGAAGACATATCTTTACTCTAAAGACAAGGAAACTAAAGTCAAGAATATGCTTAGGATCACACACAGCTTATCAGCAGCAAAGCCAAGTCTAAAATCCAGGGTTCATTCCACTACTCCTTGCCAATCCTCGAAGGATCTCCTTAAAGAATAAGCAGTTCTCAGGACGGAGTAAAAACTAAGGTGCTCCTATTGTTAAGCATGAATGAAAACTGTGCATTTCTTCTTCCCCCGTCTCCCTAAGTGGGATCTTACGGTGGAATCCATGAACGGTGCTGGGCATGAAGTCTCTAAGAGGTCTGGCTTCTGTAACAGCTCTATGCACCACCGACAGAGACTCTGGTTTTAGTGCTCCAGTTTCCTCTGAGACTCTTCGATCTTTCTTATGCCTCTCCTGTGTCAGTATGACTCTGGCAGGAAGGCATGGAAAGCAACTACACACTTCCGTTTTAAAATTTAGTTTTGTTCCATTCAAGTTGTTCATATGTAAAAAAGGACCAATTGGAAATCATTACAATAGTACCATATTTGAAAGAAAAGTGTAGACCTTAGTAAGAACTCTGAAAATCCCTACAAGCCTCTAAGTTAATGTCTCTAAGAGTATTTCCATCTCTGTGAGAGACCCGTCTTATATCTTGGTGCTAGCTCATGGGCACAGTGTGCATCGTGGATAAGCACAAAAGCAGTGGAGTGAGATGCCTGGATGACAATCCTTGCCCCACCATTTGCTGGCAAGTTTCTTGCACTCCCTAATCCTCAATTTCTCATCTGCTAAGTGAAGGATAGTAGAACCATGGTAGAGACTGCTAGTTTTGTTTCCGATGACCATTCTCCCCTTATTCTTTGCTAATAGAACCCTGATTATTTGGGATGGCAGTATGGCCAGTTGAAAGAATGTATTTCTGGCCCACCCTTGCAACTGGGGTATAAGTTGTAAATGAGGTATAAGTTGAAGTCAGTCACCATATGGGGGTCCCAAAATTTCTCTACAAAAGATTACTTATCCAAAAAGTGTTCTGTTTTGCTCTTTCCCCAATTCCTCTTTCTTCCTGTCTAGAACTCAGATGTGGTGGCTGGAACTCCAGCAGCCATCTTGGATCATGAGGCTAGAAGTCCTATAGCCAAGGATGGCAGAAGAGAAAGATAGAAGGAACCTGCATCCATGATAACGGAAAGTCAGATTACCAGCCCTGGATCACCCACATCGGGACTTCTTTTACATAAAAGATAAGTACATCTTTATCTTAATGCACTTATTTGGACTTACCTGTCCAAACCCAATGCTGATTGAAGTACTTACATCAAAGATCACCATAATAAAAAAATAATTCATACAAAACACCTGTCATAGTGTCTGGCATTTAGTAAGAACCCAATAAACATTATTTGCTGCTACTGCTATTACTAATATTCTACTACTATGAGTAGTACTATGCCACCATTATTGTTATGTCTTACCTTCCTCATGCTTCAGATGTAAGTTCTTTGAGAGCAAACCTTATGTCTTACTCCTATTTGCGTCCCCTGTAGGCCTGCCACTGTGCCTTGCATATAGTTTTAAAATAAAGCATCTTCTTAAGTTTATTTTTTAATAAGATCTGCTAAAAGATGTCAAGCTTATCAATCATTGATAACAAAACCTGGAGAAATGGTTCCAATTGTTAGGGTTCTGTATTTCCTAATTCTTGTTTTATAGTTGTATTATTTTATTTATATGTAGACTAGAAACCAATTTTGTCAAGGTGTGTTTTAATAAAGCATTATCTTTTTCTTTTAACACAAAAACGAATGTGCAAAACACCATAAAATTCTGCTACTTTGACCCAAAAACTACCTGGCATGGGCCATCAGACACTTCTAACAGTCTTTGTGTTACTTCAGCCATCCTTTACTGAACACTCACTATGAGCTCAGTACCAGGCTAAGCATTTTATGTGCTTTGTCTGAATTAATCTGTAACATCAATCCTGTGGGAGAGGTATGATTACCTCCATTCCTTATTGTAGGGTTAGAATCTAGGAGGAAATACTGTAGTCTAATGAATGTCAGCTTTTCAAGCTCAAAGCAAATTACAGAAAATATTTCTTAAGGGATTTGAGCTTATAGAAAACTCACAGAAGTTTTGCTGTATTCTGTGTTTATTTTCTTTTTCAGAGATTCATTTAGGGAAGAAACAAAGTCTTCAAAAGAGAGAAGAAGGCTTAATTTTTTAAACAGCTTTATTGAGGTATAATTGATGTACAAAAAAATTATACATATTTAATGTATACAATTTGATGATTTTGGAAGAAGAGCTTTGCCTCTCTCTTCCTCTAAAATAATCTTCATTTCTAACAAATGGTGATCTTAATCACTTATTAGAAACAAACCAAAATCTTAAAGGTCCATAGAAAGTTTACCTTTGATTAAAGGGTTTTTTCCCCACAAAAGGGAAATTTTCATCGCTACCTGGGGGAAGCATAAATTGAAGAAGTCTTTGGAAAAATGCTTTCCTTTCCCCCTCCATTTTCTTGCAAGATCTCATCACTTCCCAGGCCTGCTGGGAGACCCCCCATCTTGCTTTGCCTGTCAGGAGGATGGAATCCTTTCTCTGACCCTTAGAATTCACACCCTTCCACTGCATACCTGATCCTTTCCATACGTTTAACTCACAAACATGCTTTGTCTTTCATCCCAGTTCTATGTGTTAATTTCTATGCAATAAGTTCGTGGAATATTGATCTTACATGCCAAGTTAAATGCACAAATGAGAGGGTACCCTGATTATGACACTGACATGGTCATGAATTTGTTTAGGGCATGGAGAACCAGCTAATGTGACAAAAGCTGCCCTGTGGACCTATTTTACACAGCCTTTTGGTTCAACTGGGTATTGTCTTTCGAAGTCACATTGAAATCAAAGTGTTTTCCCAGGCTCTTGGAGTGCCCGGGTCAAGAATGCTGACAATCTGCTGTCGGGGAGAGAGGCTGTCAGCATTGCCCCCTGTCAAGCCCTCCCAGTCAGCACTTGCACAAGAACAAGCAGGCAACCCACTGCCTTGTGACAAGCACTGTGACTCCGAGAGGGAGCCAAGTACTGTGAATGAAATGCTGTAAAAGGTCATTTTATGGAAGAGGAAATACTGGCATCCCTGGGAGTGCATACTTAATTTTGACTAAAAAACCCGGTTACTGGATGCCGGAGTACATACACTGACCAGGGATCACTCTCCCTTTTTCTTCCCATCCTCTCATTAAAACGTATTACAAATCCTGAAATCTTCTCCAAGTTGAACTCTTAATTCAAAGGAGCATATGGGAAAACACTATCTGGCTGGGGGTTTTTAATGTCTTCGGTAGGTCAAAACCCTATAATTTAGGATTTACTTTGGGGCTATGTGAATTGCATTCAGCTAGTTCTCTAGAAGGGCAGCAACAAATTTTATCACCCCACCTATTAGGATCCTACGTATGCCCATTAGATCCACGCTCCATTCAACAAACCTTTTCCGGGGAATATTTCTCCTGACACCTACACAGGCTGTGAAAGCCAGTCAGCAACCTTCTCAAATAACTGCATAAACATTCAAATCACTTCAACGTTTTTCAACTCCACAGATAATTTCAAGACCTTGGGGGTGACCAGCAACACTAGAAACATTCCATGAATATTTTAGGAGTCATAAGATAAAATAAATTCCAAATGTCTTTTTAACCCAGTTTCTTAAAAAAAAAATTATTTTCAATAAATATTTTTAAAAGAAATATGTTCTAACAACTACATTTTAGAGTAAGTTCATTTCAAAATATATTTCTCATTTCTTTTATGAATTTGCCTCTTGCTTGAGGTTTTTGTTAATTCATATAGATTATATTGGAAAAGGCTAAATCACAATTCATTTTTAAAGACTGTAGATTTTTAAACAATTTATTTTCAATCTCTGTAAAACTCTTAAGAAGACTTTATGTAATTAAAATAGTAATTTATACTTTTGGGGGGAAAAGATGTGATGAATCTTTTTATCTGAAAGCTGAAAAAATTATGAATGATGTCTGAGTATTTCAAGAGATTATTTGCAAGAGTAACAACACCTCAAATTTATGTAAACTGTCCTCCAAGACTTACGAATAGTGGTACAATGGAAAGAGTATTAATTAAGAATCAAGGAGGCTGGCATGGTGGCTCACACCTATAATCCTAGCACTTTGGGAGGCCAAGTTGGGAGAATTGCTTGAAGCTAGGAGTTTGAGACCACCCTGAGCAAGAGCAAGACCCCGTCTCTAAAAAAATAGAAAAATTATCCAGGCATGGTGGTCATGATGGTGCTCTGCCTATAGCCCCAGCTACTCGGGAGACTGAGGCAGGAGGATTGCTTGAGCCCAGGAGTTTTAGATTGCAGTGAGCTATGATGACGCCCCTGCACTCTAGCCAGGGCAACAGAGGGACACTCTGTCTCAAAACAAAAACAAAAAACTTTGTAATTAAAAATCAGGGGGTGGTCAAGGGAGCTGGATTTGGGGCTCTAATAGTGTCTTCGATTTTAAATGCCTGTGTGACCTTGGGTAGGTAAATGACATCTCCTAGCTTCATTTTCTTCCTCTGAAATATGAGACAGGATGAACGATACTTTGTCTAAACGCCTAAAATAAAATTATCAACTTTGATTTCAAACTCATTATTTATGCAGGTGGGAGAAGTATTATTTTATAGAAAGCAAATACAAATGAGGGTCCACTAGCTGCTGAGAAAGCCACAAAGCTCAGGTCTTTCAGTAGCTACCTCGTACTATTTATCTACAGGCATCAGGGATTTCATCTGAACCTCTGGCAATAATGACAATTATTCTATAGTGAGCCAGTGCATTAAGGCAAAGATCACATTCTTTCTCACACCTGCAAATTCAATCCATATACTAATATCCACCTTAAGAGTCTCCTTTTCTGGCAGAAACTAACAGTAAGTCACTAAATTGTTCTCCCACCGAACTAGAGCCATTACCTCCAGGGGTGATGTTGAAACGTGGCTACAGGAAATTACAAAGGGACCTGGCATCACCACAGACCATTGCTTTGTAATAGGTGTTCAGGCAGGGTAGGGCTAACCCTCAGAGCAGGGTGAGCAAAGCTCCGAGGAAGCTAACTGTGCCAGAGCTGTTGCAAACACTTAGAAGTCAAGTTCCACACCAAAAAACTGACCATCTGTCTTCATGGGCCATGAAAGCTACTAACAAGAAGAGTAAAAAAAAAAAAAAATATATATATATATACACACACACACACACATATATATGTATGTATATATATGTATGTATGCATGTACACACACATGCACATACATACACACACATATATACACATACCCACACACAGAAATATATGTATTTGGGGTTACTTAGAAAGATTATTAAAGGCAGAACACCAACTGCAGCCAAGCTTTGTAGAAATGAATATTTCTTTAGCAGCTAAAAACCGAAAAAAGACAATGTGCCTAACACTCTTACAAGTTTGGCTTCCTTGGCTGTGATTAGTCACCAAGCTGGTATACAGTTTTGAGGTGATGAGTCAGCCGTGACAGGGTACCAGAAGTCCCCAGCCTTTTTAAGCACCAGGGATTGGTTTCATGAAAGGCAATTTTTCCACCGACAGGTGGTGGGGGTGCGCTGAGGCGGTGATGCCAGCGATGGGGAGCAGCTGTAAATACTGGTGAAGCTTCCCTCACCCTCCATCACTCATTCACTCTCTCGCTGCTCACCTCCTGCTGTGCACCCCCCTCCAAGTTTCTTGGAAGACAATTTTTCCAAGGACAGGGGGTGGGGGTGGCGACGCGGTGGAGCTCTGCGTCCTGGTCTCTGATAAGCGGCGGAACCGAGCAGGAGACTGCAGGGTAAGCCACACTACTGGCTAGAATCTACTGCAGCAAAATTCAAAATACTTGCAAAATTACTGAGGTGTTGGCTTCAGTGGGAACTGAACTGTATGAGCTATCAGCTTCAGGAGAAAGCCAGTGAAGGATGGTGAATAATTAAAACTTTGAAGCTCCCAACAGTCGTTTCCTGTTTCTTTCTGTCCTGTAGTTGAAAACTTATTTATCAATTGCCTTGGAAGCACAGGATGTCTGGTCTTTGAGGATGGTAATACAGTATTTGCTCACTCTATTATAAATGACTTTGGCAGGGCTTGAGAGTATACAACATAACCACATTGACTGTTTTTCCACCTTTTCATTTCCGGAGTTTAACTACACATTAAATGTGTCAGGAGAATGCCCTGGCAGGGAGCAAGCCATTCTCACATCTATTCTCTCTCAGAAGCAGTCCATTCTGATGATGTATCAAGGGATAACAAAGCGGACCTCTCTGTCCTCAGGCCCTGACAATCCCTTCATGATAAAATCAGATTCTGAACAACCTTCAAACCAATGAGACTTACCTACAACAGTCCATCCCAGATCATCTAAATTTCCAAAGTCTCCTGGCCCCCACTGGCACCATCATTCATAACAAGACCCCCTCTGCAGGCAAGTAAGGCTAGAGCTCTAGAATACTCACACCATGACACTGATTTGATTATGGCCTTTCTATGCAGTTAGTTGGTGAGGGTTTCCCACCAGGTCTTTGAGAAAAAAAGCAAGTCAGGGTATTTTGCTAAATAGATTCACATGGCCAATGGTTCATTATTCAGATTTTTCTCTATCAATAATTCTTACATAATTGCGATGTTGTGTTGATATAATTTCTTTCACTTTAACAAAAATATAAATTGGGCTGAAATTCCAATGACAAACTAGCAATTACTTGATGCTATTTTTTTCAGTTGCAATAACATCCTATTTCTTAAAACCAAATTATTGGATTGGAATACACATATGTGTATAAATATGTACTATCTAATTCCTCTTAAAATGGTATCCAGATAATTGCAGTGTTTTCCTTTAGACAATACTTTACTGGAAATAAAGGGGTTAAGTGGTGGCTCTGGGACTTCAATTTGTGTAAATTTCACTGCCACTTCACAGTATGTTCATAATAGCTGTCATTCCCACCTACAAATAAGCCAATTAACACTCAGAGAAATTAACTGAGCTTCTTGATGTCACAAAATTAAGGAGAGTCAGAACCAGAATCCTAGTCCGTGCCTTTATCAATAGGATGTATGCATGAAGATGTTCATTGCAGCAGTATTGACAACGGCATAAAAACAGGAAATTACTAGACAGCAATAGGCAAATGAATGAAATAATATAACAACCCAATGGGATATTATGCTGTCATTAAAATATGACTTTGAATAATAATAATAAGGATGATAGCTACCATTTATTGAATGCTTCCTTTGTGAGAGGAACAGCAGCAATCCTGTATGTGAACAATCTGATTTTGCTTTCACAGCTCCATGAGACAGGTACGATCACTGTCTGCACTCGACACATGAAAACTGAGGCTAAAATAAGTTAAATCACTTACCCAAAGCAACTCTGTTAATAAGAACAAGATTATCTGACTGTAAAGCAGGCTTTCTCGACCTTGGCATGGTTGACATTTTGGACTGGATAATTCTTTGTTGTGGGAGGATCTCCTGTGCATTGCAGGATATTTAGCAGTATCCCTGGCCTCTACTCACCAGTCGCAAAAACCAAAAATGTCTCCTGGGGGACAAAATTGCTTCAGATTGAGAGCCACTACTCTAAAAATTAGGCCTAACTATTATGCTATTTATATATTCCCCTCCCAACACCGTGAACCTTCCCACAGAAACTTGGTGATGAAATATATGTACGTGTATATAAATATACACACACACACACATATAAAATGGTCATGGACGGGATTCTGAGATACAGGTTCTGACACTTCGAGATCTGACTGTAGGAGGTTGGTGGAGAGGAGGGAGTGTCCCCTCACCCCCAGCACTGTTTTGGGAACCTCACCTATGAGGAAGCAAGGGAAACAGGACTGGGCAGAGGGAGAGTTAAACTGCAAAACCAACTCATTGTCGAGAGGCCTCAGCCAATTCCACAGGGAGCTCCGGAGCGGGGACGGCCCTTTGCAATTGTCCTGACTTGAGACAACAGGGCCTGGCCTTCATGGACTCCCCACAGACCCATCATTGGATGTGGGCTCCCTCCAAGCTAGGGACGTGTTCTAGGGCAAGATGATTCCCCAGGGAAAGGACTAGCTGAAAGCATGAGAGCCACCAACACTCCCACACCTGGGGACCGTCCTGAGGTGGCAATCCGGGTAGAGCGAGTACCACAGTTACATATGTGAGTATTTTCACTGTGTAATTTGTAAATAACTTAAAATACATGAACATGTGGACCAAGACTGGAAAGTAATAAGCAAATGAAAATGGTCATTAAAACGGTAGTACTATAATCTATTTTTTCAAAGTTGAATACAAGGATGTGGTCAACATATCGTTCTTAGCATTTAAAAAGAAGCACTGAGACCTCAGAAAACACAATTTATAGCTTCAAAATATATGTTATATATTCATATGACTATAATGATTCTCAAGCCTATTTATCTGTCCTAAAATGTATAGAGTTTCCTTTCATAGCAATGCCAGGCATTGTTCTGTTCTAAGTACTTTTATGTACACTAATTTATTAAATCTCCTCAATAACTCTAAGGTAAGTACTTTTATTAACTCCATTTTACAGAGAAGGAAATTGGTTTCCAAGAGTTTAAGTAATTCAAGATCTATACAGCTAACAAGTAGTATAACTGGGAACTTGAACCCATATACAATGACCCTCAAATCCTTGCTCTTACCAACACTGTGTTACCACCTACTATATACATTTTCTTCACACAATATCCCTGAAGCCTCCTCACAGTGGCAGTAATCTGTCTTCTCAGATTTCATTTCTCTAAAAAATAAAAAGCAGGCTAATAAAGCTGTCAATGCAAGACTATGCTAAGGGATAAAAAAATTGTCTTCAAATTTCCTATTTTAAAGTCTTTTGATATTTAAAGGCTTTTAGATGCCAAGGGAGATTGTAAAAATAAAGTTACGCTATTTTTCTTTAAAGAATCAAGTCCCTCTTCTGCTTTTAACACAAAACAGGAAGCTTTAGAAATACCTGTTTGAAGGAAGATTCTCAGAGTCAAAGCTGTATCCTCCCAAGAGGCCTAAGAGAACTAGACTCTCTCAAGGACTCAAGAGGGAATTTCCTTTGAGCGAATTCTCGGGGGACCATTTCTGGTCATCTTGGGAACTATGGAAAATTCAACTCAAATTCATTAGCATTCTGGAAGCTAATTCTTTCACCAGTAGAGCTGAGAGAATTTCTATATTCGAAATTTCCAGTTAATTTTTTAAAAATGAATCTCCAACCACAAAAATGGTCTTTTTCTTCCCAGAATGGCCAAATCCTTTAGAATCTTTGTTCCACAGGAACACACAGTATGCATGTTCATTGAACAAGACCTTCAAAAGTTCCATAGGTTGGTTGTCTCAATAGATACTTTATTTGAAATGGAATGCATTTTGAAAATATGAAAAATAAATCACATTTCTCCAAAATCATTTAAGAGACATATTTACACAAATTTTGACCACGCTACTGAGTTCACGAAGGTGATGGTTTGTAAAGCATTTGGTACATGGTGCTGCTTGCTTTACAGAAGATGGTATTTGCATATTCTTCAAGCAGAAGGCAGATTTTGGAATGTAACAGATAATAGTTTTATGTTTCTTCTCAAAATACAATGGTCTGGAAGGACTACTTATTGTTAAATCTGCTTCCTCACTCCCCAGACTATCACCAGCAGGTCAAGGGCAGAGCAGTGAGGAGTAGGTCTCACCAGCTTTTATGTAGATGCTTCTAAGGACAGAGTCCTTCTGCTTCCTTCCTTGGACAATAATGCCCTTTCTAAGAAAACTCTGTTGGATCCTGTATTCCACTTGGCAAATGCCCTGCCAACAGTCACAGATCACTCTGTCACCCAATCTTATGTAAATCTAGATTGGCTCTTCGACATTGCAGGTCAAAAAGTTACCCTTCAAAACTGTGTCAAGAATTTAGGAAATAGTTCATAAAAGCCTATCTAACACACTTCCACAATTAATACATCTTAGGTTGCTTTAGATAAATAGGTGTATTTCTCTTGAATCACTGATGGATTCAATGTCAACAACTATAATTTCCAAATTTAAAATGTATTCTGCTGAGGATATTTTATTAAAGCAGAAACCAATCAGTTTGATACAAAAAAGAAAAAAAACTGAATGTTCACAGGCCTAGCCTCATCCCACAAAGCTCTGTTCTAAAGGATTGCTCTGGGTCAAGTCTGAGACCCCTCTTCTAAGCCTGCTACTGAACATAATATTGTTAGCACCCAGAGCCAAGCTAAACCACATGACTTTCCCCAGAGACAGAAAACAGATGATGTGCTTGAACTCATACACTTGCAACAAACTTATTTAGGGTCAGATTTAAAATTAGGGCTCTTTAAGAGAAATACACCATGAAGCAAAAAAAAAAAGAGTTAAAACAGGCCTTTCAACTTAAGCCAGACCTGACAGTTTTTACACATTTGGGAAACACCTTTAAGCAATGTGTAGGGTTTTGGTTTTTTTAAACGACCACTGGAAAAAAATATATGAAATGAAATTATAAAGTTAGCTTAATTTCTACATCATTAGAGAAGCCTAGCCTGCTCAATGAGGAAAATGTTCATTTACAAAGGGCTCCTTATTAGACATTTACTCTCTGACCTCAGAACTACCTGTAGAATATACACAGATCTAAATGGATTTCCACTAAGAAAGTTTAAGGACCTTTGTCATGATGCTTACGTGGCCTATCCCAGAATTAGTTGTTCTCAGGGAATGACATGAGAGCAAGTGAAGACAGCGCTTGGTGAGGCAACCTAGAAGGCGCTGGGGAGTCACACACTTTGTCCTTCTTTCATGCATTCGTCCCAACAAATAGTCATTGAGCTGACTGTGTATAAGGCTTGGTGCCAACACAAGTTCAAGGACAAAAGTTCAGTTTCCACGTAGAACATTCCTCTTAATTTTTCAACTTTTTACATTTTACATTTATTCAAGGGGTGAGTTTTCTATTGGAATTGCCCTTTCCTTCTTCTTTTTCTTGGGTTAGAAGAAGCATTTTTACCTTTTTCCATGAAGCTGATTTGTCAGGCCTCAAAATACCTTAGGTGGTGTGTATCATTTTCTTACAGGTAGATTGGAGTCACTGAGACACTAAATGATGTGCATCTGTATTTTGTTTTGTTTAGTCTTGTTGAGCATGCTTGTTTTTTCACTCTGGAAAAATTAATAAACCATAATAATTTCAAAGCGTCAAAGCAATTTAAAAAATCCTACTTCTCTCCTTTCCGATTTCTGAGATTTCACAGTTAAATCCTAAGAGGGGTTCAGACTAGAAGGCCATAAAGAGGGTCAAATCAATATAAATATCACAGCAGACCAAGGAATAAGGGCTACAGAAAGACAAGAAAACATGATTCTAGTGGCCCCAATAGGAACCACAGCCACTGTGCTACAGGGGAAAAAAAAAATCCAGCAGCCGAGAGGGAGCCTGGGCCTAAGTAGCAATGAAATTGCCTAGCCCTCTAGGAAAGCTAACACCATACAAATGCCTTTTTGACAACCCACACAAATCTTAACTTTTTAAGTATTTAGTGTGGACTTTATTTTTTTATATCATAAGGAATTAAAAGAAAAATCCTCCATTTGGAAAAAGTTGTGGTTTAACTGGGGTTATTAAGATCTACAGGATTAAAACTGTAATATTATGGGGCATTCCCTAAAAAGTACAGCAGTAGTTCTAAGGAAGCTGAACCAAACTTGATTTAAGAAATCTTTAGGCCGGGCGTGGTGGCTCACACCTGTAATCCTGGCACTCTGGGAGGCTGAGGCAGGCGGGTTGTTTGAGCTCAGGAGTTCGAAACCAGTCTGAGTAAGAGTGAGACCCCGTCTCTACTAAAAAAAACACACAGAAATTAATTGGACAACTAAAAAATATATAGAAAAAACTAGCCAGCATAGTGGTGCATGCCTGTAGTCCCAGCTACTCGGGAGGCTAAGGCAGAAGGA